>CAWUQC010000022.1:0-69000 GCA_963924575.1 Pycnomerus fuliginosus | reverse complement strand
AAGCTCCAACAGTCGCTGCTGATACCACAACTTTCATAGATCTAAATGTAAAAAAGTCTTTAACAATTGAGGTAACAATTGACTAGTTCTAGAGGTTCTATCTCAAATAAAACCTTCTTGCAGGAATGGAAAGCAGTCATAAACCATAGGGTTGGCGAACAAATCTTTCAATACTACGAAAATAATGGGTTCATTTCAACTTCGCTGAGAATTAAGCTGGTTAATGCAACATACGCAGCGTTGTCAGAAATGCATGGTTCCAAAGTGCCAGAAAATGCCAAAAGGGAATTAGCTCAAGCTATCATCACGATCTTTCCAAAGCTGAGAGATCCCATGGGTGAATATGGTTATGTAAGCAAAGTAAATGTTGTTCGACTTTTTCGAGTAATTTGATACTTCTTAGGAAGCCTTCTACAGAAATATTAATGGTGGTGAGGGCTTCATAGCTTGGCGCGAGAGAACGGTTCACCGATCACTCGGTAAGAATTCCGATGCCTCATCATCACCCTCGAGCAAACGTAAAAGGAGGTCTCAAGCTGAACGGGTTGACTATGATGGAGATAGAAAAAAAATCACAGATGTGCCTGATGTAGTTGCAACTCCAGAAGTTACAAATGCGATGGAATTTATGAAAAATGCTGATTCTAAAACGGACGAAGCGGTAATACTGGAAAAAATTACGTTATGTCACAGTTATAAGAACACGTTGGGCACGAACATATTAGCTGTCTTTCCTCGTTTTCTGGATACGCCATCTATGGTAAGCATACTATTTTGAACAGCAAAATTTGCGGGAGTTGTGAATCTTTAATGGCACGTCGAGATGTTACAGATTCTCTTGTATAGTTACATCCGATGAATAACAATAGTTATTTACGAGAGCTAGTTGATACTCTGCCACTAGAACTATTATACTTAATTAGTAATACGAATATCAAAGTCTCGACGTACTTACCATTAGAATTTTACGTCCCTTGATCTCTCAAATTTAGTTGTTCAAATCTTTTACGGTTTGTTGTTATAACAATTATCTGTCTTCTGACATGTTTTTAACTTATTATTTTTAGTACAAAAATAAAAATATCATTTCTATTTTACAGATCGAACATGACTATCTACTAGATCATCCGAAGTCAACATTTTTCGAGACATTTTCGGTGGTGTACGCTCAAAACATTCTTAAGATTTATAAGCATAGTGTTACGAGTCCGAATAGAGAGTTAATCGAATACGAAAATGGTGAAGAAACTGTAAACGACAGTAAGTTCCCTCAATCACATAATTTTTTACAAGAAACTTATCTTTTGGTTTCAGAATATGACATCTGCACTAGAGCACTGCTAGCCTTATGCCGTATGCTGCCCACCTCAAAGAAAAAGGTCACAGAGAAGATAACCATTGAAGAACGATTAATTGTCTTCAGTAAGGTCAGTGCTTTTTTTTAATTTAAGGAAAATATATATGCGATAAGATAATTTTTGTTATCACCATTCCTTCCCTACTGCGTTTTTTGACGCAGTATGATCTGGCTTACTGCGTATTTTTGCCTACTGCATTACGCCATAAGCAAGTTAAATTTGCTTCCTTATTGCGTAAATTTGTGCGTATTTACCGATTCCTGTAAAATTTTACAGATTCCTTCTCCGTGTTGAAACATCCATTGAAGCAACGTTTGTCAGCGTGATTTAGCAGAACTCTTGGAAAAACGTTGAACTAATTTTTTTTTGGAAAGGCACAGGATTTAAATCCTTATATAGAGCGTAGTCCCCCCTTGGAGCTTCCGGCATGCTGTTTCGAACGCCTAGGATAGCAGCGAGATTTTAAGCATCCCAAATCTGAAGTTCTAGACGACCTGAGGCAAGAATGTGTCAGAAGCGAAGACTCGGATACAGGTGGCCCACGGTGACACACTAAGCTATTGGGCGTAGAAATTCAGGTTCGTAAAGATATGATTTTAGATGCTTAAATCCTCGCAGCTACCCTAAGCGTTCAAAACTATGCATACCGGAAGTTCCAAGGGGGCCCTACGCTCTATGCAAGGATTTGAATCCTTCTTTACTGCATATTGCGTAATACGGTGTGCATGTCAAAATATTTTCGCAAGTTCAAGGTTTCACAGCATCCGGGTGTCACAGAATACTCTTAAGCTGCACCCGCAGGGCTTTGGGGCTCCAATTCTAAAGTTATAGACCACTTGAGGGAAGAATTGCCAGAATCGAAGAGACGGGTACAGAGGTGGTTTATGATGACACTAGGCTATTCGGTCTAGAAACTCAGCTTCGTAAAGTGAAGATATGAGACATTTGAGAGATTTGAGATCCACGAAACCGAGCACACCGATAGCTCCAAGGGGGCCCTACGCTCTATGCAAGGATTTGAATTATTCTTTATTGCGTAATGTGGTGTGCAAGTCAAAATTCAAGGTTTCTCTGCATCTGGGTGTCATAAAATGCTCTTAAACTGCACCCATAGGATTTTGGGGCTCCGATTCTAAAGTTAGAGCCGTAGAATCGGAGCCCCCAAAGCCCTGTGGGTGCAGTTTATTTTGAAGAAATTTTGACTTGCATACCGCGTTACATTTTGACTTGCATACCGCGTTACGCAGTAAAGAAGGATTCAAATCCTTGCATAAAGCATAGGGGGCCCCCTTGGAGTTGCAGGTAAATCCAGTTTTGGACGACTTTCCTCTACAAAAGCCTAATAATCGTGAAGGCAATACATCTGGCTCTCTCCGATTAAAAAAATTTTGAACCTGAATTTCTACACTAAATACCCTAAAGTGTGTTACCGTAAGCCACTTCTGTACCAGTTTCTTCGATTCTCACACATTCTTGCGTCAATTCGTCTATAACTTCAGAATCGAAGCCCCAAAGCCCTGTGGGTGCAGTATAAGGGCATTCTGTGGTGCCCAGATGCGGACAAACCTTGAAATTTAGAAGAAATGACTTGCATATCGCGTTACGCAGTAAAGAAGGATTCAAATCCCTGCATAGAGGGTAGGGGGGGCCCTTGGAGCTACCGGTCAAGTCAAGTCTTCTATAACTTCAGAATCGGAGCCCCAAGGCCCTATGGGTGCAGTTTAAGGGCATTCTGTGTTGCACAGATGCGGAGAAACCTTGAAATTTTGAAGAAATTTTGACTTTCATACCGCGTTACGCAGTAAAGAAGGATTCAAATCTTTGCATAAAGCATAGGGGGCTCCCTTGGAGCTACAGGTAAATCCAGTTTTGGGCGAATCTCCGCTACAAAGGCCTAATAATCGTGTGAAGGCAATACATCTGGCTCTCTCCGATTACAAAAATTTTGAACCTCAATTTCTACACTAAATACCCTAAGTGTGTCACCGTAAGCCAGCTCTGTACCAGTCTCTTCGATTCTCACACATTCTTGCGTCAATTCGTCTATAACTTTAAGATCGGAGCCGCAGAGCCCTATGCGTGCTGTTTAAGGGCATTCTGTGGCACTCAGATGCGGAGACCTTGAAATTTTGAAGAAATTTTGACTTGCATACCGCGTTACGCAGTAAAGAAGGATTCAAATCCTTGCATAAAGCTTAGGGGGCCCCCTTGGAGCTGCAGGTAAATCCAGTTTTGGACGAATCTCCTCTACAAAAGCCTAATACTAAATACTCTAAGTGTGTCACCGTAAGCCACTCCTGTACCAGTCTGTTCGATTCTCAAACATTATTGCGTCAATTCGTCTATAACTTCAGAATCGAAGCCCCAAAGCCCTGTGGGTGCAGTTTAAGGGCATTCTGTGGTGCCCAGATGCGGAGAAACCTTGAAATTTTGAGGAAATTTTGACTTGCATACCGCGTTACGCAGTAAAGAATAATTCAAATCCTTGCATAAAGCATAAGGGGCCCCCTTGGAGCTACAGGTAAATCCAGTTTTGGGCGAATTTCCTCTACAAAGGCCTAATAATCGTGAAGGCAATACATCTGGCTCTTTCCGATTACAAAAATTTTGAACCTGAATTTCTACACTAAATACCCTAAGTGTGTCACCGTAAGCCACTTCTGTACCAGTCTCTTCGATTCTCAAACATTATTGCGTCAATTCGTCTATAACTTCAGAATGGGAGCCCCAAAGC
The DNA here is from genome assembly GCA_963924575.1 of Pycnomerus fuliginosus. Classification (NCBI taxonomy): domain Eukaryota; kingdom Metazoa; phylum Arthropoda; class Insecta; order Coleoptera; family Zopheridae; genus Pycnomerus; species Pycnomerus fuliginosus. The sequence continues at coordinate 64,908 of CAWUQC010000022.1, read as the reverse complement.
CCTGTGGGTGCAGTTTAAGGGCATTCTGTGGTGCCCAGATTCGGAGAAACCTTGAAATTTTGAAGAAATTTCGACTTGCATACCGCGTTACTCAGTAAAGAAGGATTCAAATCCTTGCATAAAGCATAGGGGGCCCCCTTGGAGCTACAGGTAAATCCAGTTTTGGGCGAATTTTCTCTACAAAGGCCTAATAATCGTGAAGGCAATACATCTGGCTCTTTCCGATTACAAAAATTTTGAACCTCAATTTCTACACTAAATACCCTAAGTGTGTCACCGTAAGCCACCTCTGTACCAGTCTCTTCGATTCTCACACATTCTTGCGTCAATTCGTCTATAACTTTAAGATCGGAGCCGCAGAGCCCTATGCGTGCTGTTTAAGGGCATTCTGTGGCGCTCAGATGCGGAGAACCTTGAAATTTTGAAGAAATTTTGACTTGCATACCGCGTTACGCAGTAAAGAAGGATTCAAATCCTTGCATAAAGCTTAGGGGGCCCCCTTGGAGCTGCAGGTAAATCCAGTTTTGGACGAATCTCCTCTACAAAAGCATAATACTAAATACCCTAAGTGTGTCACCGTAAGCCACTTCTGTACCAGTCTCTTCGATTCTCAAACATTATTGCGTCAATTCGTCTATAACTTCAGAATCGGAGCCTCAAAGCCCTGTGGGTGCAGTTTAAGGGCATTCTGTGGGGCCCAGATGCGGAGAAACCTTTAAATTTTGAGGAAATTTTGACTTGCATACCGCGTTATGCAGTAAAGAAGGATTCAAATCCTTGCATAAAGCATAAGGGGCCCCCTTGGAGCTACAGGTAAATCCAGTTTTGGGCGAATTTCCTCTACAAAGGCCTAATAATCGTGAAGGCAATACATCTGGCTCTCTCCGATTACAAAAATTTTGAACCTCAATTTCTACACTAAATACCCTAAGTGTGTCACCGTAAGCCACTTCTGTACCAGTCTCTTCGATTCTCAAACATTATTGCGTCAATTCGTCTATAACTTCAGAATCGGAGCCCCAAATCCCTGTGGGTGCAGTTTAACTGCATTCTGTGGTGCCCAGATGCGGAGAAACCTTAAAATTTTGAAGAAAGTTTGACTTGCATACCGCGTTACGCAGTAAAGAAGGATTCAAATCCTTGCACAAAGCTTAGGGGGCCCCCTTGGAGCTGCAGGTAAATCCAGTTTTGGACCAATTTCCTCTACAAAAGCCTAATAATCGTGAAGGCAATACATCTGGCTCTCTCCGATTACAAAAATTTTGAACCTCAATTTCTACACTAAATACCCTAAGTGTGTCACCGTAAGCCACTTCTGTACCAGTCTCTTCGATTCTCAAACATTATTGCGTCAATTCGTCTATAACTTCAGAATCGGAGCCCCAAAGCCCTGTGGGTGCAGTTTAAGAGCATTCTGTGGTGCCCAGATTCGGAGAAACTTTGAGATTTTGAAGAAATTTCGACTTGCATACCGCGTTACGCAGTAAAGAAGGATTCAAATCCTTGCATAAAGCTTAGGGGGCCCCCTTGGAGCTGCAGGTAAATCCAGTTTTGGACGAATTTCCTCTACAAAAGCCTAATAATCGTGTAGGCAATACATCTGGCTCTCTCCGATTACAAAAATTTTGTACCTGAATTTCTACACTAAATACCCTAAGTGTGTCACCGTAAGCCACTTCTGTACCAGTCTCTTCGATTCTCAAACATTATTGCGTCAATTCGTCTATAGCTTCAGAATCGGAGCCCCAAAGCCCTGTGGGTGCAGTTTAAGGGCATTCTGTGGTGCCCAGATGCGGAGAAACCTTGAAATTTTGAGGAAATTTTGACTTGCATACCGCGTTACGCAGTAAAGAAGGATTCAAATCCTTGCATAAAGCATAAGGGGCCCCCTTGGAGCTACAGGTAAATCCAGTTTTGGGCGAATTTCCTCTACAAAGGCCTAATAATCGTGAAGGCAATACATCTGGCTCTCTCCGATTACAAAAATTTTGAACCTCAATTTCTACACTAAATACCCTAAGTGTGTCACCGTAAGCCACTTCTGTACCAGTCTCTTCGATTCTCAAACATTATTGCGTCAATTCGTCTATAACTTCAGAATCGGAGCCCCAAATCCCTGTGGGTGCAGTTTAACTGCATTCTGTGGTGCCCAGATGCGGAGAAACTTTGAAATTTTGAAGAAAGTTTGACTTGCATACCGCGTTACGCATTAAAGAAGGATTCAAATCCTTGCATAAAGCTTAGGGGGCCCCCTTGGAGCTGCAGGTAAATCCAGTTTTGGGCGAATTTCCTCTACAAAGGCCTAATAATCGTGAAGGCAATACATCTGGCTCTCTCCGATTACAAAAATTTTGAACCTGAATTTCTACACTAAATACCCTAAGTGTGTCACCGTAAGCCACTTCTGTACCAGTCTCTTCGATTCTCACACATTATTGCGTCAATTCGTCTATAACTTCAGAATCGGAGCCCCAAAGCCCTGTGGGTGCAGTTTAACTGCATTCTGTGGTGCCCAGATGCGGAGAAACCTTGAAATTTTGAAGAAATTGGACTTGCATACCGCGTTACGCAGTAAAGAAGGATTCAAATCCTTGCATAAAGCTTAGGGGACCCCCTTGGAGCTACAGGTAAATCCAGTTTTGGGCGAATTTCCTCTACAAAGGCCTAATAATCGTGAAGGCAATACATCTGGCTCTCTCCGATTACAAAAATTTTGACCCTGAATTTCTACACTAAATACCCTAAGTGTGTCACCGTAAGCCACTTCTGTACCAGTCTCTTCGATTCTCACACATTATTGCGTCAATTCGTCTATAACTTCAGAATCGGAGCCCCAAAGCCCTGTGGGTGCAGTTTAAGGGCATTCTGTGGTACCCAGGTGCGGAGAAACCTTGAAATTTTGAAGAAATTTCGACTTGCATACCGCGTTACGCAGTAAAGAAGGATTCAAATCCTTGCATAAAGCTTAGGGGACCCCCTTGGAGCTACAGGTAAATCCAGTTTTGGGCGAATTTCCTCTACAAAGGCCTAATAATCGTGAAGGCAATACATCTGGCTCTCTCCGATTACAAAAATTTTGAACCTGAATTTCTACACTAAATACCCTAAGTGTGTCACCGTAAGCCACTTCTGTACCAGTCTCTTCGATTCTCACACATTATTGCGTCAATTCGTCTATAACTTCAGAATCGGAGCCCCAAAGCCCTGTGGGTGCAGTTTAAGGGCATTCTGTGGTACCCAGGTGCGGAGAAACCTTGAAATTTTGAAGAAATTTCGACTTGCATACCGCGTTACGCAGTAAAGAAGGATTCAAATCCTTGCATAAAGCTTAGGGGACCCCCTTGGAGCTACAGGTAAATCCAGTTTTGGGCGAATTTCCTCTACAAAGGCCTAATAATCGTGAAGGCAATACATCTGGCTCTCTCCGATTACAAAAATTTTGAACCTGAATTTCTACACTAAATACCCTAAGTGTGTCACCGTAAGCCACTTCTGTACCAGTCTCTTCGATTCTCACACATTATTGCGTCAATTCGTCTATAACTTCAGAATCGGAGCCCCAAAGCCCTGTGGGTGCAGTTTAACTGCATTCTGTGGTGCCCAGATGCGGAGAAACCTTGAAATTTTGAAGAAATTGGACTTGCATACCGCGTTACGCAGTAAAGAAGGATTCAAATCCTTGCATAAAGCTTAGGGGACCCCCTTGGAGCTACAGGTAAATCCAGTTTTGGGCGAATTTCCTCTACAAAGGCCTAATAATCGTGAAGGCAATACATCTGGCTCTCTCCGATTACAAAAATTTTGAACCTGAATTTCTACACTAAATACCCTAAGTGTGTCACCGTAAGCCACTTCTGTACCAGTCTCTTCGATTCTCACACATTATTGCGTCAATTCGTCTATAACTTCAGAATCGGAGCCCCAAAGCCCTGTGGGTGCAGTTTAAGGGCATTCTGTGGTACCCAGGTGCGGAGAAACCTTGAAATTTTGAAGAAATTTCGACTTGCATACCGCGTTACGCAGTAAAGAAGGATTCAAATCCTTGCATAAAGCTTAGGGGACCCCCTTGGAGCTACAGGTAAATCCAGTTTTGGGCGAATTTCCTCTACAAAGGCCTAATAATCGTGAAGGCAATACATCTGGCTCTCTCCGATTACAAAAATTTTGAACCTGAATTTCTACACTAAATACCCTAAGTGTGTCACCGTAAGCCACTTCTGTACCAGTCTCTTCGATTCTCACACATTATTGCGTCAATTCGTCTATAACTTCAGAATCGGAGCCCCAAAGCCCTGTGGGTGCAGTTTAAGGGCATTCTGTGGTACCCAGGTGCGGAGAAACCTTGAAATTTTGAAGAAATTTCGACTTGCATACCGCGTTACGCAGTAAAGAAGGATTCAAATCCTTGCATAAAGCTTAGGGGACCCCCTTGGAGCTACAGGTAAATCCAGTTTTGGGCGAATTTCCCCTACAAAGGCCTAATAATCGTGAAGGCAATACATCTGGCTCTCTCCGATTACAAAAATTTTGAACCTCAATTTCTACACTAAATACCCTAAGTGTGTCACCGTAAGCCACTTCTGTACCAGTCTCTTCGATTCTCAAACATTATTGCGTCAATTCGTCTATAACTTCAGAATCGGAGCCCCAAAGCCCTGTGGGTGCAGTTTAAGGGCATTCGGTGGTGCCCAGATGCGGAGAAACCTTGAAATTTTGAGGAAATTTTGACTTGCATACCGCGTTACGCAGTAAAGAAGGATTCAAATCCTTGCATAAAGCTTAGGGGGGCCCCTTGGAGCTGCAGGTAAATCCAGTTTTGGGCGAATTTCCCCTACAAAGGCCTAATAATCGTGAAGGCAATACATCTGGCTCTCTCCGATTACAAAAATTTTGAACCTCAATTTCTACACTAAATACCCTAAGTGTGTCACCGTAAGCCACTTCTGTACCAGTCTCTTCGATTCTCAAACATTATTGCGTCAATTCGTCTATAACTTCAGAATCGGAGCCCCAAAGCCCTGTGGGTGCAGTTTAAGGGCATTCGGTGGTGCCCAGATGCGGAGAAACCTTGAAATTTTGAGGAAATTTTGACTTGCATACCGCGTTACGCAGTAAAGAAGGATTCAAATCCTTGCATAAAGCATAAGGGGCCCCCTTGGAGCGACAGGTAAATCCAGTTTTGGGCGAATTTCCTCTACAAAGGCCTAATAATCGTGAAGGCAATACATCTGGCTCTCTCCGATTACAAAAATTTTGAACCTCAATTTCTACACTAAATATCCTAAGTGTGTCACCGTAAGCCACTTCTGTACCAGTCTCTTCAATTCTCAAACATTATTGCGTCAATTCGTCTATAACTTCAGAATCGGAGCCCCAAATCCCTGTGGGTGCAGTTTAACTGCATTCTGTGGTGCCCAGATGCGGAGAAACCTTGAAATTTTGAAGAAAGTTTGACTTGCATACCGCGTTACGCAGTAAAGAAGGATTCAAATCCTTGCATAAAGCTTAGGGGGCCCCCTTGGAGCTGCAGGTAAATCCAGTTTTGGGCGAATTTCCTCTACAAAGGCCTAATAATCGTGAAGGCAATACATCTGGCTCTCTCCGATTACAAAAATTTTGAACCTGAATTTCTACACTAAATACCCTAAGTGTGTCACCGTAAGCCACTTCTGTACCAGTCTCTTCGATTCTCACACATTATTGCGTCAATTCGTCTATAACTTCAGAATCGGAGCCCCAAAGCCCTGTGGGTGCAGTTTAAGGGCATTCTGTGGTACCCAGGTGCGGAGAAACCTTGAAATTTTGAAGAAATTTCGACTTGCATACCGCGTTACGCAGTAAAGAAGGATTCAAATCCTTGCATAAAGCTTAGGGGACCCCCTTGGAGCTACAGGTAAATCCAGTTTTGGGCGAATTTCCTCTACAAAGGCCTAATAATCGTGAAGGCAATACATCTGGCTCTCTCCGATTACAAAAATTTTGAACCTCAATTTCTACACTAAATACCCTAAGTGTGTCATCGTAAGCCACTTCTGTACCAGTCTCTTCGATTCTCAAACATTATTGCGTCAATTCGTCTATAACTTCAGAATCGGAGCCCCAAAGCCCTGTGGGTGCAGTTTAAGGGCATTCGGTGGTGCCCAGATGCGGAGAAACCTTGAAATTTTGAGGAAATTTTGACTTGCATACCGCGTTACGCAGTAAAGAAGGATTCAAATCCTTGCATAAAGCATAAGGGGCCCCCTTGGAGCGACAGGTAAATCCAGTTTTGGGCGAATTTCCTATACAAAGGCCTAATAATCGTGAAGGCAATACATCTGGCTCTCTCCGATTACAAAAATTTTGAACCTGAATTTCTACACTAAATACCCTAAGTGTGTCACCGTAAGCCACTTCTGTACCAGTCTCTTCGATTCTCACACATTATTGCGTCAATTCGTCTATAACTTCAGAATCGGAGCCCCAAAGCCCTGTGGGTGCAGTTTAACTGCATTCTGTGGTGCCCAGATGCGGAGAAACCTTGAAATTTTGAAGAAATTGGACTTGCATACCGCGTTACGCAGTAAAGAAGGATTCAAATCCTTGCATAAAGCTTAGGGGACCCCCTTGGAACTACAGGTAAATCCAGTTTTGGGCGAATTTCCTCTACAAAGGCCTAATAATCGTGAAGGCAATACATCTGGCTCTTTCCGATTACAAAAATTTTGAACCTGAATTTCTACACTAAATACCCTAAGTGTGTCACCGTAAGCCACTTCTGTACCAGTCTCTTCGATTCTCAAACATTATTGCGTCAATTCGTCTATAACTGCAGAATGGGAGCCCCAAAGCCCTGTGGGTGCAGTTTAAGGGCATTCTGTGGTGCCCAGATTCGGAGAAACCTTGAAATTTTGAAGAAATTTCGACTTGCATACCGCGTTACGCAGTAAAGAAGGATTCAAATCCTTGCATAAAGCATAGGGGGCCCCCTTGGAGCTACAGGTAAATCCAGTTTTGGGCGAATTTCCTCTACAAAGGCCTAATAATCGTGAAGGCAAGAAGTCTGGCTCACAAGTTAACAAAAATTCCGAAAATTAATTTCTAGACCAAATAGACTAGTGTGTCACTTTAAGGCCACATGTACCCGTCTCTTCGATTCTGACACCTTTTTGCGTCAAGTCGTCTATAACTTCAGATTCGGAGTCCCAAAGCCCTGTGGGTGCAGTTTATAGGCATTCTGTGACACCCAAATGCAGAGAAGCCTTAAAAATTTGATTTTCATACCGCATTACGCAGTAAAGAAGGATTCAAATCCTTGCATAGAGCGTAGGGGGGCCCCTTTGAGTTACCGAAAAATACAGTTTTGGACGAATTTCCTCTACAAAAGCCTAAAATTTGTAAAGGCAATAAGTCTGGCTCACCAGTTGACAAAAATTCTGAAATTAAATTCTAGACCAAATAGACTAGTGTGTCACTTTAAGCCACATGTATCCGTCTCTTCGATTCTGGCACCTTTTTGCGTCAAGTCGTCTATAACCTCAGATTCGGAGCTCCAAAGCCCTGTGGGTGCAGTTTAAGGGCATTCTGCGAGACCCAGATGCGGCGAAGCCTTAAAATTTTGAAGAAATTTTGATTTGCATACCGCATTAAGCAGTAAAGAAGGATTCAAATCCTTGCATAGAGCGTAGGGGGCCCCCTTTGAGTTACCGGAAAATACAGTTTTGGACGAATTTCCTCTACAAAAGCCTAATATTCGTGAAGGCAATAAGTCTGGCTCACCCGTTAACAAAAATTCCGAAAATTAATTTCTAGACCAAATAGACTAGTGTGTCACTTTAAGGCCACATGTACCCGTCTCTTCGATTCTGAGCCCTTTTTGCGTCAAGTCGTCTATAACTTCAGATTCGGAGCCCCAAAGCCCCGTGGGTGCAGTTTAAGGGCATTCTGAGAGACCCAGATGCGGAGAAGCCTTAAAATTTTGAAGAAATTTTGATTTGCATACCGCATTACGCAGTAAAGAAGGATTCAAATTCTTGCATAGAGCGTAGGGGGCCCCCTTTGAGTTACCGGAAAATACAGTTTTGGACGAATTTCCTCTACAAAAGCCTAATATTCGTAAAGGCAATAAGTCTGGCTCACCCGTTAACAAAAATTCCGAAAATTAATTTCTAGACCAAATAGACTAGTGTGTCACTTTAAGGCCACATGTACCCGTCTCTTCGATTCTGAGCCCTTTTTGCGTCAAGTCGTCTATAACTTCAGATTCGGAGTCCCAAAGCCCTGTGGGTGCAGTTTATAGGCATTCTGTGACACCCAGATGCAGAGAAGCCTTAAAAATTTGATTTTCATACCGCATTACGCAGTAAAGAAGGATTCAAATCCTTGCATAGAGCGTAGGGGGGCCCCTTTGAGTTACCGAAAAATACAGTTTTGGACGAATTTCCTCTACAAAAGCCTAAAATTTGTAAAGGCAATAAGTCTGGCTCACCAGTTGACAAAAATTCTGAAATTAAATTCTAGACCAAATAGACTAGTGTGTCACTTTAAGCCACATGTATCCGTCTCTTCGATTCTGGCACCTTTTTGCGTCAAGTCGTCTATAACCTCAGATTCGGAGCTCCAAAGCCCTGTGGGTGCAGTTTAAGGGCATTCTGCGAGACCCAGATGCGGCGAAGCCTTAAAATTTTGAAGAAATTTTGATTTGCATACCGCATTAAGCAGTAAAGAAGGATTCAAATCCTTGCATAGAGCGTAGGGGGCCCCCTTTGAGTTACCGGAAAATACAGTTTTGGACGAATTTCCTCTACAAAAGCCTAATATTCGTGAAGGCAATAAGTCTGGCTCACCCGTTAACAAAAATTCCGAAAATTAATTTCTAGACCAAATAGACTAGTGTGTCACTTTAAGGCCACATGTACCCGTCTCTTCGATTCTGAGCCCTTTTTGCGTCAAGTCGTCTATAACTTCAGATTCGGAGCCCCAAAGCCCCGTGGGTGCAGTTTAAGGGCATTCTGAGAGACCCAGATGCGGAGAAGCCTTAAAATTTTGAAGAAATTTTGATTTGCATACCGCATTACGCAGTAAAGAAGGATTCAAATTCTTGCATAGAGCGTAGGGGGCCCCCTTTGAGTTACCGGAAAATACAGTTTTGGACGAATTTCCTCTACAAAAGCCTAATATTCGTAAAGGCAATAAGTCTGGCTCACCCGTTAACAAAAATTCCGAAAATTAATTTCTAGACCAAATAGACTAGTGTGTCACTTTAAGCGCACATGTACCCGTCTCTTCGATTCTGACATCTTTTTGCGTCAAGTCGTCTATAACTTCAGATTCGGAGTCCCACAGCCCTGTGGGTGCAGTTTATAGGCATTCTGTGACACCCAGATGCAGAGAAGCCTTAAAATTTTGATTTTCATACCGCATTACGCAGTAAAGAAGGATTCAAATCCTTGCATAGAGCGTAGGGGGGCCCCTTTGAGTTACCGAAAGATACAGTTTTGGACGAATTTCCTCTAAAAATAAAAGCCTAATAATCGTGAAGGCAACACATCTGGCTCTCTCCTATTACAAAAATTTTGAACCTGAATTTCTACACTAAACACAAGTGTGTCACCGCAAGCCACTTCTGTACATGTCTCTTCGATTCTGACACATTCTTGCGTCAAGCCGTCTATAACTCTTTGAGGGCATTCTGTGACAAACATATGCGGAGAAACCTTGAAATTTCGAAGAAATTTTGACTTGCATACCGCGTTTCGCAGTAAAGAAGGATTCAAATCCTTGCATAGAGCGTAGAGCGCCTCCTTGGAGCTACCGGTAAATCCAGTTTTGGACGAATTTCCTCTACAAATAAAAGCCTAATAATCTTGAAGGCAACAACATCTGGCTCTCTCCTATTACAAAAATTTTGAACCTGAATGTCTACACTAAATACCACAAGTGTGTCACCGCAAGCCACTTCTGTACATGTCTCTTCGATTCTGACACATTCTTGCGTCAAGTCATCTATAACTTCAGAATCGGAGCCCCAAAGTGCTATGGGTGCTCTTTGAGGGCATTCTGTGACAAACAGATGCGGAGAAACCTTGAAATTTCGAAGAAATTTTGACTTGCATACCGCATTACGCAGTAAAGAAGGATTCAAATCATCGCATAGAGCGTAGAGCGCCTCCTTGGACCTACCGGTAAATCCAGTTTTGGACGAATTTCCTCTAAAAATAAAAGCCTAATAATCGTGAAGGCAACACATCTGGCTCTCTCCTATTACAAAAATTTTGAACCTGAATTTCTACACTAAATACCACAAGTGTGTCACCGCAAGCCACTTCTGTACATGTCTCTTCGATTCTGACACATTCTTGCGTCAAGTCATCTATAACTTTTAGAATCGGAGCCCCAAAGCCCTATGGGTGCTCTTTGAGGGCATTCTGTGACAACCAGATGCGGAGAAACTTTGAAATTTCGAACAAATTTTGACTTGCATACCGCATTACGCAGTAAAGAAGGATTCAAATCATTGCATAGAGCGTAGAGGGCCCCCTTGGATCTACCGGTAAATCCAGATTTGGACGAATTTCCTCTACAAATAAAAGCCTAATAATCTTGAAGGCAACAACATCTGGCTCTTTCCTATTACAAAAATTTTGAACCTGAATGTCTACACTAAATACCACAAGTGTGTCACCGCAAGCCACTTCTGTACATGTCTCTTCGATTCTGACACATTCTTGCGTCAAGTCATCTATAAGTTCAGAATCGGAGCCCCAAAGCCCTATGCGTGCTCTTTGAGGGCATTCTGTGACAACCAGATGCGGAGAAACTTTGAAATTTCGAAGAAATTTTGACTTGCATACCGCATTACGCAGTAAAGAAGGATTCAAATCATTGCATAGAGCGTAGAGCGCCTCCTTGGAGCTACCGGTAAATCCAGTTTTGGACGAATTTCCTCTACAAATAAAAGCCTAATAATCGTGAAGGCAACCCATCTGGCTCTCTCCTATTACAAAAATTTTGAACCTGAATTTCTACACTAAATACCACAAGTGTGTCACCGCAAGCCACTTCTGTACATGTCTCTTCGATTCTGACACATTCTTGCGTCAAGTCGTCTATAACTTCAGAATCGGAGTCCCAAAGCCCTATGGGTGCTCTTTGAGGGCATTCTGTGACAAACAGATGCGGATAAATCTTGAAATTTCGAAGATGCAGTTTAAGGGCATTCTCTGACACCCAGATACGGAGAAACCTTGAATTTTAGTGCCGTAGCAGAATGCGGAGGTACTCTTGTCTTAGCTTATTCGCTCGCTCGCTCGATCGCTCGCTCCTCAGTCTGTCCGTCGGATAACTTGAGAACGGATTGAGATATCGAGCTGAAACTTGGTAGGCAGCTTCGTCTCCCGAAAAGTAAGGCGGGGATTGCTTTTGGGCCATATCGGACCAAGGGGGTGGGAGCTAGGGGTGAAAAACCGAAAAACTACTAATTGCAATAACTCGAGAACTAGTGGAGATATCTTGCTGAAAATTAATATGCACGTTCGACCTTCAAGTCTGTTGAAAGTGAGGGGGTGCCAATTTCGGGGGATGAAATTTAGGGGATGAAAACCACAAAAAATATGATAACTCCGCAAGGGTTGCACGCAGCTGTCGGAAACTCAACGTACACACATATATCGGTGAAATCTTGTGGGGGATGCGTTTTTTCGTAAAATCGAACAAATGGGGTGGAAATTAGGGGTAGCAACTCGAAATTCCGCTTAATAAGTACTAGTCGAAATTGGCGTCATTCGATAGCTTTCCATTAATTATTCAAAAAAGGTGTCATTCATATTTTGCGAAAAACCACCCTTATAGGCGCTACAACCCCTAACATGCAGAAACACAAAAATACGAGAACTCAAAAACTACTCAACGTATCAAGGCAGAATTTGGTTTGTGAATTTCCAGTGACATTATAGGGGGATGGACAAATTTTCAAAAATATCTAACAAAGGGGATGAAATTTAAGGGTTGAAACTTGAAATTTCTTCAAGTAAATGGTAGGCTAAAATTACGGGGTTCGATAGATTTCGGTCAACTATTGAAAAAAGGTCTTATGAGTTTTCAATCTAAAACCAACCCCTGGGCCATTAACCACCCCTAACTCTTTGCAAGTCGATAATTATATTTTATTTATTTTTTCTGAAACCCTATTGGTTTATTTATGAACAACTGAAGTCAGTAAATACGCAAGGAGTTATGTCACACCGGAAAAATAAACTCACCCCTGTAAATCATAAAGGGGTGAAATCATGAGGTGTTGAAAACATGAATTTACAAATTACCTTAATTTTTAAACGAATTGGGTTAGGGTGGTGAAATTGAAAACACAACTTCCTTTAGGGCATGTGGGGGTGGTGAAATAGGGGGTTGGAGTTTAGGGGTTGAAACGTCCATAAAGCCCTGTAATTTGACACAGAGAAGCAATATCTTCTGCGAAACTGTGACATCTTACACACTGCATCTTCGAGAAGGGAAGATCGAATTTTAGGAGAAAATTATCGAAGGGGATGAAAGTTAGGGGTGGAAACTCGAATTTTCAATGAAGAATGTATAGTTGAAAATATTACCATTCGATAGCTTTCTATTGATGGTACAAAAAAGGTCTTATTCATCATTCGCGAAAAACGACCCTTAAAGGCGGTACAACCCCCTAACATGCCGAAACAAAAAAATGCGGGAACTCAAAAACTGCTCAACGTATCAGGGCTAAATTTGATGTGGTAATTTACAGCGCCACTGTAGGCGGATGGGCAAATTTTCATTAATATCTAACAAGGGGGATGAAATTTAAGGGTTGAAACTGGAAATTTTTTCATGTAAGTGGTGGAATAAAATTATGGGGTTCAATAGATTTCGGTCAACCATTGAAAAAAGTCTTATGAGTCTTCATCCTAAAACCAACCCCTACGCTACTAACAACCCCTAAGCCCTAGCAAGCGGAGTAAATAAATATATTTCATTTATTTTTTTTTTGCTTTCTTCTAATTTGTTATTAATTTAAAGTGATTTTAGTGCCGTAGCAGAATGCGGAGGTACTCTTGTCTTAGCTTATTCGCTCGCTCGCTCGATCGCTCCTCAGTCTGTCCGTCGGATAACTTGAGAACGGATTGAGAAATCGAGCTGAAACTTGGTATACGGCTTCGTCTCCCGAAAAGTAAGGCGGGGATTGCTTTTGGGCCATATCAGACCAAGGGGGTGGGAGTTAGGGGTGAAAAACCGAAAAACTATTAATTGCAATAACTCGAGAACTACTGGAGGTATCTTACTGAAATTTGGTACGCATGTTCGATCTTCAAGTCTGTTGAAAGTAAGGAGGGTGCCAATTTCGGGGGATGAAATTTAGGGGATGAAAACCACAAAAAACATGATAACTCCGCAATGTTTGCACGCAGCTACTTGAAGCTTAACATACATACATATTTCGAAGATATTTTACGGGGTATGCATTATCCCGAAAATCGGACAGATGGGGTGGGAATTAGGGGTTGCAATTTGAAATTTCGCTTAATAAGCATTGGTCAAAATTTCCGTCATTCGATAGTTTTTCGTTAATGGTTCAAAAGGTGTCAGTTATATTTTGCGAAAAACCACCCTTAAAGGCGTTACAACCCCTAATAGACAGAAACACAAAATTACGAAAACTCAAAAATCACTCAACGTATCAAGACATAATTTGGTGGGGCAATTTACAATGACACTGTAGGGGGCTGGACAAATTTTCACTAATATCTATCAAGGGGGATGAAATTTAAGGGTTGTAATCTAAAATTTCTCCAAATAAATGGTATCAAATTACGGAGTTCGATAGATTTCGGTCAACCATTGAAAAAGTCTTATGAGTTTTTTATCTAAAACCAACCTCTAGGCCACTAACAACCCCTAACGCTTTGCCAGCGGTTAAATACGTATTATTTTTTTTTTTTCAGAAATTCTATTGATTTATTTATGAACAACCGAAATAAGCAGATACGCAAAGAGTTATGTAACACCGGAGCAATAAACTCATCCCTGTAAATCATAAGGGGGTTAAATCATAAGGGGTTGAAAACATGAATCTCTAAATCGCCGCAATTTCTCAACGTATTATATTAGGGTGGTGAAATTGAAAACGAAACTTTCTTTAGAGAAGGTGGGGGTGGTGAAATAGGGGGTTGGAGTTTAGGGGTTGAAACCTTCATGAAACCCTGTAATTTGACATAGAGAAGCAATATCTTTGTGATACTGTGAGGTTTTACCCATTTCATCTTCGGGAAAGAAAGAGTGAATTTTTGAATAAATTTATCGAAGGGGATGAAATTTAGGGGTGGAAACTCGAATTTTCGCTGAATAATGTGGGGTTGATATTAATACCATTCGATAGCTTTCCATTGATGGCATAAAAAATGTCTTAATCATCATTCGTGAAAAACCACCCTAAAGGCGCTACAACCCCTAACAAGCAGAAACACAAAAATAAGATAACTCAAAAGCTGTTCAACGTATCGAGGCTTAAATTTAGTGTCTCAATTAACAGTGATTTTATAGGCGGACGAGTATATTTGCATTAAGATTTTACAAGGGGGATGAAATTTAAGGGTTAAAACTGGAAATTTCTTCAAGTAAATAGTGGTATAAAATTACGGGGTTCGATAGATTCCGGTCAACCATTGAAAAAAACTCTTATGAGTTTTCAACCTAAAACCAACCCCTAAGCGCTACTAACAACCCCTAACGTTCTGCAAGCGGTTCAGTATTTTCTATTTATTTTTTCATAAATCCTATTGATTATTTATGAACACCCGAAGTAAGCAAATGCGCAAGGAGTTATATAACACCGGAGTAATAAACTCACCCCTGTAAATCATAAAGGGGTGAAATCATAAAGGGTTGAAAACATGAATCCTAAATCGCCACAGTTTCGCAACGCATTGGATTAGGGTGGTGAAATTGAAAACGTAACTTTCTTTAGAGGATGTGGGGGTGGTGAAATAAGGGGTTGGAGTTTAGGGGTTGAAACGTACATGAAGCCCTATAATTTGACACAGGGAAGCAATATCTTTGTGAAACTATGAGGTCGTACACATTGCATCTTCGGGAATGGGGGAGTGAAGTTTAAGACAAATTTATAGAAGGGGATGAAATTTAGGGGTGAAAACTCGAATTTTCACTGAATAATGTAGGGTTGAAATTAATACCATTCGATAGCTTTCTATTGGTGGCACAAAAAAGGTCTTAATTATTATTCTTGAAAACCACCCTTAAAGGGGTTATAACCCGTAACATGCAGAAACAGAAAAAATACGAAAACTTAAAAAACTGTTCAACGTATCAATGCAGGATTCGGTGTTCTAATTTACAGTGGCCCTGTAGGCGGAGGAGCAAATTTTCATTATGATCTAACAAAGGGGGTGAAATTTAAGGGTTGAAACTGGAAATTTCTTCATGTAAATGTTGGTATAAAATTACAGGGTTCAAAAGATTTCATTAACCATTGAAAAAAAAGGTCTTATGAGTCTGCAATCTAAAACCAACCCCTAGGTTACTAACAACCCCTTACTCCGATATGTGAATTCTCAAAAAGCAAAATTTACGCAGACTGCTCCTTTTTTTCGTGTAATTTTCGATAGTTCTTCTTTATTACAGCTTCTATTCAATCCCCCTAACTTTTCATCCCCCTTCACAATTTTGCAACCCTCTGTGGTTCATTTGGCAAAATTCGCGCAATTTTGTCTTTCTTTGATAATAAACTTTACTTTTTTGGATAATATTTACTTTTTTCACTTTTTCAACCCCCTTGCAATATTTCAATCCTCCAGAGACAAAATTTGCATAATTAGCTTATTTATGTGTTACTTTCTGTAATTCTACTTAACTTCGATAAATTTTCACTCCCTTTGACTTTTCGTCCCCCTTTACAAATTTTCAACCCCCTAAGCACCCATTTTGCTAAATTCACATAATTTCGTTGTTCTTCGGCAATAAATTGAACTCATCACTTATATTTACCTTTTTTAACTTTTCCCATTCTATTTGCATAATTTCAACCCCCCGAAAGTTAAATTTGCATAATTGCCTTATTTTTGTTTTCTTTTCTATAATTTTACTTAACTGCGGTTAATTTTGGGCGCCTTTGACTTTTCATCCCCCCTTTACAATTTTTCAACCCCCTAAGCACCCATTTTGCTAAATTCGCATAATTTCGTTGTTGCATTATTTGAACCCCCCAGAAGCTAAATTTGCATCGGTAATTATCTTATTTTTGTGTTATTTTCTATAATTCTACTTAACTGCGGTAAATTTTCGCCGCCTTTGAGTTTTCATGCCCCCTCTACAATTTTTCAATCCCTTAAGCACCTATCTTGCTAAATTCGCATAATTTTGTTGTTTTTCGGCAATAAATTGAACTCATAACTTATGTTTACCTCTTTTCACTTTTTCCACCCCATTTGTATTATTTTAACCCCTCAAAAGCTAAATTTTGATAATTGCCTTATTTTTGTGTTATTTTCTATAATTCTACTTAACTGGGGTTAATTTTCACCATTGGCATTGTATACTAATTTTGACAATTCGTTAACATTCACTTGCACTCGAGTATATCTATAGCATTTAACAGTCAAAAAAATTTCTAATTATTTTATAGCGGTGGTAGAACTCCTATCACCACTTTCGGGATGCTCATGTTACAATTTTTTTCATTGATCCATCGTGTTAGACGTGACATTTGACGCTTCCAGTCGACTACGACTAACTGGGGTTAATTTTCATAATTGGCATTGCCTACTAATTTTGACAATTCGTTAACATTCACTTGCACTCGAGTATATCTATAGCATTTAACAGTCAAAAAAATTCTAATTATTTTATAGCGGTGGTAGAACTCCTATCACCACTTTCGGGACGCTCATGTTTCAATTTCTTTCATTGATCCATCGTGTTAGACGTGACATTTGACGCTTCCAGTCGACTACGACAATTCATATTTTGACGTTACAAAATTAGGAAAAGTGTATTTTAAACAGAAACAAAATTTTTTTTGTGTACAATCGACCCGTTTTGAATGTTTACGCAATTTGTAGCCTTTCTGATTTTGACTTTTGTTTGTTTTTATAGTAATTCTCACGATTTACTCATTTTCATTCTTTACAACTTTTATGCAACAGTTTCTATGTCTGAGCGTGGTCTAAGCCAATCAGAAAACTCGTTACCTAGCTAATAATCGCCGTATTAAATTTAATGCAGGGATTATTTTTTATATAATCCGCCCTTGCATTGAATCCAATGGCAACCAATGCAGATTCTGTGAAAAAGTAGAAATATATAGGTACCATCTCCGAGATTGCCAATTTTCTTTTATTACTGTTTCCAAAACGCTCAAGAAATTCGTAGTTATGCAGTAAATCCTTTCTTTCATGCGCAATAAATAACAAAAAAAACATGTATACCTTATTGTCCCATGATCCTTTTACCTGAGTTTAATTTACATTTATTTATTTTTCTTGAAACCCTATAGAATTTATGTGATTATGTAGATTTTACCTGGAATACCTATGGCCATTAGGTAGATATGACAATTATTATGTTAATTGTTTGTATAGCTAGGTAAAAGATTTATGATTTATTGGAACTGCAGTAGATACCAAATTCGAAAATTTAATGAACGTAAAGCGTTATTACATCTCCAGAACATTATTATGTATTAGAAAATTAATTTTTACAGAATTTCGTTGAAAATGACCTTCATAATTTCCACTCCCTTTGACTTTTCAACCGCTGTATAATTATTTAACCCTTTGGTCGTTAATTTATAACAAAAAATTCGCTTCATTTTGTTTTTATTCGGCAATAATTTTTCTTCCTTCACTAACTGAAAATTCAGGAGGGCTGTAAAAGTACCGCTTCACACGGCTTGACGTGTAAAAATTGTACTAACGGCTACATCTCAGGTATGACAGAAGCAGAAGACAGCACGCTCGATGTCGCCAAATTTAAATATTTGACTTGACGTCTAGATCTTTCTTTGGTTATCAAATCAAAATTAATTAACTATTTCTTTTTTTTTACTGGTGTAGGAAGAAAAATTTTGTATAACTCACAGCGAGAAAGTGGTTTTACGCGTCTCAGAGAATGGCCATATTTTCCTTCGCCGCGTAAAACATCACTTTCACGCTTTGGATTATAAACTACTGTATTTTAATGGCTAACAAAGCATTGACATTATCATCACTTTATCTTGATAAAGTTTTGTTTTTTTTTAATAGGTAGTAGAGAATTAAAATTTTTATAATCTTTAATTATACAGAATGGGCCAATAGAGTAAATAATTACTTATGATCGGGCATTTATTAGGTAGGTACTTGCATTTGTGTTTATAACTGGCCCCAAACAATATTTGAGACAAAATTTTGCTGCCTGTATTATGAACCTATAAACAGGCACAGCAAGTGTCTGTTTACTTAGATTTTACGAGACACGAACTACCTGAATGCAGGGTGGTATTATTATATTTTGAATTAAGACGGTCCTCATTTAAAATGCTTCAATTTTATAAAAGGTAATTCACCGTAGGTAATATCTGCCTAGCAGGAAACAACAGAATAAGTACTTGTACATAATAGATATATTATGAGTTTTCAGTTTTTTACTTATCCGGAAATCTTGAATTTCTAAAATTCGAAGTTTAATTGCAGGATAGGTAGGTACCTCACATTTCGAAGAAAAAGCAATTTTGCAAGATATAATTATCGTGTATGGTTTACTAAATTTTTATTTGTTGTAAGTAGATACCTAACGATAAAGGAACAAAATTTCTAATACAGCCCATTTTGACCTAGAAAATGTCTGACCACCTTGTTCAGGTAGTTCCAGCGGGGTATCATTGTCAGTTTTATGAACCCTCATAATGAGGGATTTGCAATTTGTCTCAAATATTGTTTGGGGCCAGTAGGCCAATAAATAAACAAATTATGCAGACCTTACTGCTAAATTTATTTGCATTTCTTGAAAACTATAAAATTAAAACGCACCTGACTGTTGGAGGGTTGTAAATTAAGATATCTAATCCAATTCTTCCTGTTGACAAGATCGTTGTATATTGACAAGGAATTCCGAGTAACCGTTTGCTCGAAGGTAGGTACCTACCTATATTACCAAAGGTAAATTTTTGCTAACAGTGCAATTGTAGTTTAATTTTAAAATCGATAGTCATCAGGTAGGTCCTTACTCAATTGATCGAAAAGAAAACATTGCTGCATACACGGTAAAAAAAAATGAGTCAATTTTAACTCAAATGTGGCGTTAATCGAGGTCCACTAATTATTGTGTTAATATTTAACACTTCTTCTCGGTGTACACCAGGGACTTATTGAGTTAAATAGTTACGCATTTTTGAGTATTATTAACGAACATTTTTGAGTCACATCAACACATTCACTGAGTTAAAATGAATCATTTATGATTACAAATTTACTCCCCATCGTGAGAATTTTAACTCAAATAAGTGTTTTTAGAGTGAAAATTGGCGGGCATTTTGAATTTCCTTTGTCAGGATTGGTTGGGTTGTAGGTAGGTGACGCGTACCCCTAGCCCTAGGATATAGGTGCTTCTTTTGAAATTAAACATTTTATTAGTTAATTACGGTACAAAAATATATAAATAGTTCTACAACAAAAATCGTATTTAGGGGTAATGTATAGTAATCGCTGGCCACGTAATTTTGGTGAAGTTCAAATCGGCAAATTTTAATCTTCGATTCCCATTTCGGTTAACTTCTTCAAAGCTGCAAATAGAATAGAAAATAATTAATAATAACTCCCTGCAGTTTGTTTAATTAAATAAAAATTTCCTTTTCCAGATTTAGCGAAATAACTAGTGAACGTTCGTATATTCCCGGAAACAATAAACTGATTCCTGATTGTATATAGCTGTTTGGGTCAAAGTAACACAATTTTGTCTAAAATTACTCAAGTTTGAGTAAAATTTACTCCCAAAAAGATTTTAATTTTAATTCCTTATGCGCCATTTTCTAACCTTTGATTGTTTTGTCTTGATTCTTGAGCTTGACTGTCAGGTAGTTATAGGTATCATGACATGATTTATAAGAATTTACCTCCAAAATTATACAATATCACATTGATAATACAGATAGGTAGGTACTTACCGGCTTGTTTTAAATCCTCCTCCATGGGGGCATCAAGCTCAGCAACAGCAAGCGACATTTTTACACCTTGATACTCCACCACACCACCACCACACAAAACATAATAGGTATTTAGGTATCGAGCTAATCGATGGGTACAATAATAATAATTATTCACTTATATCAAGAAACACACTATCAGATATATAACACAAAGAACGGCAGCTGCTTGCTAGGTGCTAGTCTCAACCAGACTGATGATGGTACCAATAACAGATGACACTATGACAGAGTGTAAAAACTTTTTCTATTCACGCAGTTTTGAGTTAATTGAATCCATCTTGCAATCAAACTTTTCGTTTTTCTAACACATCTTGTGTTAAATTTTACTCAACGTGTTAAAACAGCATAAATTTATATAATTTTAACACAATGATTCACTCAAAAATTTTTACACTATACAAAATTATGATTTACACCATATGATTTTTTACCGTGTAGCGTATACATAAGAACTTATAAAAAAAATTCTACAGATACGCCAGTAGGAGTAGGTAATTAGGTACACCAATGTAGACTTAAGAAAGCATAATAAAATGAAAATTGCAATTTTACAGAAAAATTAATGTCCGCCTAACGATTGGCGTTATTTAAATGAAACTTGGAACTTTTATATTTTTGACAGCTGTCAATTGACACCATTAAAATACGCAAAAAAATTGGCCTTTCAAAAATGTGACCAACATGGACGTTTTATGAAAAAATATGTGAAAGCCAGAGTCACACGACCGCAAGACGTATTTTATTTCTGTTGAATTCAATTCTTTTCGAATGCCTTAAGAGATTAAAGAAGTCGTCGTACTTTTTTGCGATTATTTTTCGTCTAAGTCGAGGTTGATTTCACTCATACCAATTTTAAAATTCTGACATGTTATAAAAGTTCATGTTGGCTACATTTTTGAAAAGACAATTTTTTTGCGTATTTGATGGTGTCAAAATTCAATATGGCCGCCATAATAAGAAAGAGAAAACTTGACTACCGTTGCTCAAAATCTAGAAGTCCTAGAAAATTTTTGCCAGTGCCATTCAATTGACACATATCAAAAACATAGAAGTTCCAAGTTTCATTTAAATAACATAAGTCGTTAGGAAGATATTAATTTTTCTGTGAAATTGCAATTTTCAGATTTTTCGAGATAACTCAGAAACGAATCAAGATATAGAGGAATTCTCTTCAGATTCTTAATCGATAAGAAATAGCGCAACTTTTCTCTAATTTAATCGACCCCGTATTTTTTATAGTTTAGGAGATCCCAATCCCAATAGTGTGCATTGAAATAGGTCCCACCCTGTAGGTATATTTGTAAATCGCATAATGAAAAATTGAAATGAAAAAAAAAATTAAAAGTTGACTATCGTAATTTTGACATATATCTTCTCTCATCATATAGAGTTTATTAAATTACGTCATAAATTCGTCTACAGGGTGTCCTGTTTCAGAGTGCACTAATTTCAGCCACAGATTCCTTGAAGAAAATAAAAGACCCGTATTTTTTTGTTTCGCTAGATGGGCCCCCGTTTCTTCACTAGGGCTCCTCAAAAGTGAGCCCCATAAATCGAAAATTAATTCCCACGTTTCAACTCTTCAACCGATTTTGCTGAAATTTTCCAAGAGACCATTACAAACGATGAAGATTTTAATAATGTAGTTGATCATGTCGTGGTGCCCAACATTTTCGGCCTAATCTCTTTGTTAGCGTAACTAAATTTCCTATTTAATTACATAGTATACGATGGTCCATTTAATTTAGAAACAACTCTACCTCTTGCACTTTTTCTGTAAAATGCACTATTTCCGATTTGTGGGGCTTACGTTTGAGGAGCCCTAGTGACGAAACGGGGGCCCATCTAGCGAAACAAAAAATACGGGTCTTTTATTTTCATGCAAGGAATCTGTGGCTGAAATTATTGCACTCTGAAACGGGACACCCTGTATATGATAGTCAACTTTTTTCTTCAAATAATATGCTGTTAATTTCTTAGCGCATTCTTGTAAAAAATTTTTTTCTGTTCAAGTATGCAAAGAAAATTCACTTCCATCATAAAAATTCCGAAAAAAAAAAATTATTTGATAAAGCAGTTCAACAATTTTTCTTATTAATGAACGTAGTTAGCCAAGGAAAAAATTGAATTATTGTGTTGACTAATGTCGTACTCATTCCAAGAAAAAACTTTTTTTCTCAATTACAGTTCATTTTACTTTTCTATTGATAATAAGTAATAATGTTCTTCTTATGAAGGAGATAATCGGCAAAATAGGTATTATTGTTATTAACGCATAAGGTCTAAATAAGTTATTATTTTTTGGAGAAACTATGGTCCGTACAATAAGTGACATTAGTGAAACACAATCATTTATTTCTTTTTCCATAACTAACTACGGTTATTGACAACAAAATTGAAAATTGTTTTATATTTATTTTTTTCTCGGAATTTTCGCAATGTAGGTAAGTATTTTAACTTTTTTTACATATTTGATTGTAGAAAAGAAATGGTTCAAAAATCCGCTAAAAATTTACTAGATGTCATTTGAAAAGCTGAAAAATTTTTGGATTTGAACTTTAAAATTTTAAATATAGGTAAAGCACGGAAATCACAGATCTATGCGATGGGTAGGCTCCAGCCGCTTCTCTGTTGCCCATTTTTTTATTACTTTTATTACCAAGAAGACATTGTTGTACAATGTACAGTACTTTTACATGTAGCATAGGGTAAACGATAACCCCACCCACCTCACTACCTCTTCTCACCCCATTTTCTCCCTCCCCTCTGCGATCAAATTTGCCATGTGTTTTGCCAAATTAAATCTTTGACTAAATTCACTTCACTTCTCTCTGAGATTTTGATGCGAGTGTTACTTACGTTTCACGATTTTTCAAATTACCTCAGCAGCTGTAGTTTTAATTCCTACATTCGAATAAGTACACATATAGTCATTAATATTTGGTAAATATACCTAATTATTTTATTATTCTATAACTTTTTAAAGAGTATATTGTTTAAATATTAGTGTTGTTCTTCAAAGATACCTAATTAATTTGGTAAGTACCCGCTTTTTGTTTTGTTAATACCTAATCGTTCTGGATGATTGCTTGAACGACGGAAAAAAATACGGATTAAACTGTTTTTTCCTCGGTTTTTTCAGTCCCTTACTGTTACTTAAAAAACAAAGAATTCACACAGACCGGTTAAAAATCTCCATTCCTAAGCAGTGAGGTTGTCAGAACCATAATAAAAAAACATATTCTTGTCCATGAGCCTCAAATTTTTTGATATTTTCTTTTTAATTTTTAGGCACTAAAAAATCATTTTTGTAAATTTATATGTAGGTACATTATGTAAGTATATAAAAAGAGCATATTTCTTAGTCCTAGATCCTGTGCCTGTGCGTATTGTTTAACAGTTCTTAAAGATGTTAAAAATCAGTTTTTCAATAGGATTGACTTTTTCATACTACCTATTTACAATTTAAACTGTAATGCACACCGTGGGTGAACATTTTTTTAGAAAGGTGATTTTAAAAAATTATTTTTTGCCATTATTAAGCAATCGAAGTTTCCGCTGATCAAATAGTTTTCATTTTGCCATGATTTACTTAAATCTATTAATATAGAACAATAAATAAATCCAAAATTCTGTTAACCTACGAAAACAAAAAACGCGGGCCACCACGACTCTCCTAAATCATGTCTTTTTTTCATGTTTAGCATTAATTTATTTCTTTTTCCGTTGATCACAAATCGCATCAATAAAACCTTTTTTTCAACTAACTTCTCTTAACTAAGCCGATATTTTCAGCTCCAGATAAGTTTATTTATCTGCCGGGTAATACATTTTGTAATTTATAGCAATTAACCGATAGATCGTCTTATCTGAACTCTGGAGGTGAAAATACTGGGCCCTACATACAGAAATAATAATAAGTAGTCTTTTTTGCACTTCCAACATTAATTCCCCGGAAACTAAATTTATTCAATAATCCCAGGGGATCAAACGTAAAATTATTAAATTTTACCATAGTTAGGGACTATTTATACACAGGGTGAGTCTAAAAAACACCGCATCCTTTATGCCACAAATTTTTTTATTTAAAATCGCAATTTTAAAATTTTTCGTGATAACTCGGAAACAAATCAAGATATTGGAGAATTTTTTGCAGATTCTTAATCATCAAGAAATTACGCAACTTTTCTCTAATTTAACCGACTCTGTATCTTTTACCGTTTAAGAGATCCCAATGGTGAGCATCGAAAAATTAACCACCCTGTATACATACCGAGTGTAAATGAAACCAAGCGTACCCCCTTTTTTCTCTATTTATGAATTGATTTAAAAGAAATTTGGTGGGCCTAGAATAAGTGATAATAAATCTTCTATCATTTGTGCAAATTAAATAATTTTTATCACTTTCTGTCTTAACAGAAATGCCTTGGAGACAAGATTTTTAAATGGGACACCCTATACATGTCTATATTTTCAGAATCTAAATAAAATTCTGAATCTAATAGTAATACCACGTTTTCAAAATATTTTTATGAAAAGATTTTTTTTTTGTTTTAATAATAAATGATGTATCCGCTTTTGCTATTATCATATTTATTACAAACTAAAAGCCTAATCTGCTTATATCAATACACAAAAAAATTAGCTATTTATTTTGACCAATGCGCCACTATACTAAGGTTGCATTTGAAAAAATAAAATGAAACTGATTTGCATCTAGGCTTACGTCCGCCATTTTTTAAAATATTCGGGGTTGTAGTGAGGTTATCGGACCGTTTAAATAATGAATATTTAATTATCGCTTAACGTTTCGATCATGTATTTGATCATCATCAGAAGCTAAAAGACATGAAGATGGATATCACAAAGTTATGATCAAATACATGATCAAAACGTTATCAAGCGATAATTAAATGTTCATTATTTAAACGGTGAGACAACCTCACTACAAAAAAAAATTAAACATTGCTTGTTGTTAAATGTTCCTAATTGTAAATTTTATTTTTATAAAATTCATTAATATCAATTTAATGATTCTTGAGGGACCGTAAGACTCAAGAATAATTATAATTTTTAATAAAAACATTTAAAGTCACCAAAGTTGTCAAAATGTGGTATCATTAAATTTAAAATTTTATTTAATTAATTTAAAATTTTCGTCCCAAAGACATTTCCGGTAAAACTGGAAACGATAAATAGATATTTATGTTACAAGTACGCAAAATAGAGTTTTAGCGGACGAATCTAAGATGTTTACGAACGAGGCGCAAGCCAAATCTGTAATATCTAAAACTATTTGCGTACGTGTTGCATACAAAATTTTTTGTACGAGCTTTCCAAATTATTTAAACACAATTCAAAGTAACGAAATTATAAACGGATGACCCGCAGAGGGTAGGTCGTGATGACGTTGTTATGGTAAACCAGAGATTGTCTACCAATAAAAATATTTCATTTCTGTTAAAATAACAATTCCAGCACGCAAAGTGTCGCTTAGTTACCATTAACGTACTCAATCCGCTAAAAAACTATTTTGCGGACTATTTTTCGTTCCTAAAGTAACTGTTTTGGAGAGCATGTACAAAAATAGTTATTTATATACCTAGGCTAGGCTGAGAAATTAGAGTTTAGTGTACGACAGAGAATTTTTAGACGAGGCGAACCCGAGGACACTAAACAAATTTAGCAGCCGAGGTGTATACATGATTTTTTGTGCAACCAGAATACTATTATAGTTAAAATCATAGTAATTTATTCTAAAATTTCATCATTCAATTTGAGTAATCGCCTGCTCTTATCTTCCGTAACGAAGGAAAGGTTTTGTTTAGTCATTTAATTTATTATAATAGCTGGTTTTACTAGCAAAATGATTTCACTTCCGTTGCAATAGGTTGCATAAAAAATTATTTAATTTACCCAAATTCCTAATGATATTTATCACCTATTCTGGGTCTACCAAATTTCATTCAAATCGATTCGGTATACAACGAAACCGAAATATTGAAAGACCGATGTTATTACATTTTCAAGAGTTATCAAACAATACGCACACGATCTGTCGATGGAGACCTTCATTAACAATAATCACATTGCATAAATAGGTAAGTGCCTATGTACTAATTTGGAGCTCACTTGCATTTTTTTTAAAACAAAATTCTTTTTTAAAACAAAATTGTATAGCTCCTGGATTATTTATTCTTCATTTTCTCTTTACAATGTTCACTCGCAGTAATTACTTATGTTCTGTTTTTACTTATCAAGCAATCATCCTTTACCCTTTAGAACCCTCAAAATTAGCTTTCTGGTTTTTTTTTCAAATAGATTTTAAAGCAATATATATTATGCCGGTAGTACAGAACAACCTTGTTTCAAGCAGATCCACATTTTGTTTACACGCTATTAAAATCCTATCTGCTTTAAAATATAATTACAACTATTACAAATAGCAATTTCACCATTGATTTTTTGTTTTTATTTCAGGGTACCAAATTTTTGGACAGGATTAGTTTTAGATATTTTATAGCTTTTTCTTAGCTTTATTTAGTATTTATTTTTTTTATTTTTTTCCAATTTTTTAGCATTTTTAGGTATAAGTAATATATAAAACTATCACTTTCAGCATTGATAGAAAGGTAAATTTTAGTAATCATGCCTAAGCTGAAGAAGCAGTCTTACGCGCTTAAAAAGCAACTTGATGTTAGGCGGAAAAGGCAAAATAGGGAGGATGTAAATATAAGAGAAATTGAGCAGCAAAAGGATAAACTGGCTAAATTTAGATTAAGACAAAACATCGATAATAAGCAATGTGAACAATTGCAATTAAAAAAGCACTACGCAAGATTAAAATCAAGTACTAAAAATAAGGAAAAATTAAAATTAATGTGGCGTGAAAGTTTTAATAAACGTATGCAAAATTTGCAAAACAGACAACAACGTCAATTAATTGACAGCAAAAGTCGAACAAAACGCATGCATAATTTCGATAAAAGACAACAGCACCAATTGGTTGACCGCGAAACTTTCACAAAACGCATGCAAAACTCTGAAAAGAAAAAACAGCGCCAATTATTAGATCGCGAAGGTTTCACCAAACGTATGCAAAGTCCCGAAAAAAAACAACAGCGCCAATTAGTAGACCGCGAAGGTTTCACCAAACGTATGCAAAGTCCCGACAAAAAACAACAGCGCCAATTAGTAGACCGCGCAAGTTTCACCAAACGTATGCAAAGTCCCGAGAAAAAACAACAGCACCAATTAGTAGACCGCGAAAGTTTCACCAAACGTATGCACAGTCCCGACAAAAAACAACAGCGCCAATTAGTAGACCGCGAAGGTTTCACCAAACGTATGCAAAGTCCCGACAAAAAACAACAGCGCCAATTAGTAGACCGCGAAAGTTTCACCAAACGTATGCAAAGTCCCGAGAAAAAACAACAGCGCCAATTAGTAGACCGCGAAGGTTTCACCAAACGTATGCAAAGTCCCGACAAAAAACAACAGCGCCAATTAGTAGACCGCGAAAGTTTCACCAAACGTATGCAAAGTCCCGAGAAAAAACAACAGCGCCAATTAGTAGACCGCGCAAGTTTCACCAAACGTATGCAAAGTCCCGAGAAAAAACAACAGCACCAATTAGTAGACCGCGAAAGTTTCACCAAACGTATGCAAAGTCCCGACAAAAAACAGCAGCGCAAATTAATAGACCGCGAAGGTTTCACCAAACGTATGCAAAGTCCCGACAAAAAACAACAGCGCCAATTAGTAGACCGCGAAAGTTTCACCAAACGTATGCAAAGTCCCGAGAAAAAACAACAGCGTCAATTAGTAGACCGCGAAGGTTTCACCAAACGTATGCAAAGTCCCGACAAAAAACAACAGCGCCAATTAGTAGACCGCGAAAGTTTCACCAAACGTATGCAAAGTCCCGAGAAAAAACAACAGCGCCAATTAGTAGACCGCGCAAGTTTCACCAAACGTATGCAAAGTCCCGAGAAAAAACAACAGCACCAATTAGTAGACCGCGAAAGTTTCACCAAACGTATGCAAAGTCCCGACAAAAAACAACAGCACCAATTAGTAGACCGCGAAAGTTTCACCAAACGTATGCAAAGTCCCGACAAAAAACAGCAGCGCAAATTAATAGACCGGGAAGGTTTCACCAAACGTATGGAAAATCCCGACAAAAAGCAACAGCGACAATTAACAGATCGTAACACTTTTAAACTTAGAATGCAGGTATTAGAAAATAGGAAACAAAAACGTTATCAAGACAGACAACAAAAAAGGAGTTGCGCAAAAATATCTAAAAACTTGACATCACTTTGTAATGAAATTAAAAACGATTTCCAAAAAGGTCCAAACGTAATGTGCATTAGTTGTCACAGACTTGGGTTTCAAAAAAACCGATTTAGTTGTAAAATAGATAAATTGATAAGATTAGAAATAATTAAAAATTTAGAATATTTTGACAAATTTTATGCATGTTCAAATTGTTACAGGTATATTAACAATAATAAATTGCCCCCATTGTTCCACGGTAATGGTTACGATCTAAATTACGTACCTGAATTAGTTAAAAAATTAAATATTTTAGAAAGACAACTAATTTCGCCTAGAATTCCTTTTATGGTTATATTAACATCTAGACATTTTACACAACAATTAAAGTTAGCTGGTAATGTAATTAATGTTCCACTTGATATTGACACAACCACAAATATTCTACCTCGCAAAATGGACGACACAACTGTGATGCAAGTTCAAATCAAACGTAAACAGGCTTATACAAAGGGATATTTAACACAAAATGTGAGACCAAAAATGGTATTCGACGCTTTAAATGAACTAAAAAATGAACAGTTTTATAAAGACATACATAGGGATTTAGAATGGGTTAAAGAGATAGAGCGTGATAGTAATGTTACTACTTTAAATGATCCCGCGGACGACGAAGAACCGATAAATCCGGCCACCACTGATACCATGTTAGAATCAACTTGGACGTCATTTGCTCCTGCCGAATATGCAAAACCATTATCATTGCTCAGAGACAATTTTGCCGAAGAAAAATCTTTTCCCCATTTATTCGGGGGAAATCCAAGACAAAGAGATGATTCTAATAAAGATTATCCAAATATTGTAAAGTTTGAACTATTAAACAAAGATAGGCGCTTCGCAAAAGACACAGCCAATATTTTGTATAAATCTAAGCTTCTCACTCTAAGAAAAATCATAAGCACCATTAATAGTATTTGTGTTCGTAAACAACTCCAAAATAAACTAACAGTTAATGAAGCTTTAGATAATGAAGTTATTCGCGCGGCTATTTTTAACGATGAGGCATATCGAGCTCTTACCGGTGTTGTAGCAGCTCCTAGTCATTGGGAGGCAGAGAAAAAGAAAGTATTCGCGTTAATTCGACAAGAAGGCAAACCAACATTTTTCATGACCTTAAGTCCATCTGAGAAAGACTGGATAGAACTGCTTATAATTTTAAATAAAATTTCTAACAATTGCGATCTAACTGAAGACGAAGCACTTAATTTGCCAAATACCGAAAAAGCTAAATTAATAAGAGAGGACCCCGTAACTTGTGCTGTATATTTTGATTATAGATTTAGGACTATTTTTAACAAACTCATTAAATCCCCTTCAGGGATATTTAAAAACTATCCTGTCGAACATTATTACTGGAGAGTTGAGTATCAACAACGCGGCAGTCCTCACGTGCACATGCTATTACATCTTCGCGGAGCCCCTAATTTTAATATTAATAGTCCAAGTTCAATTGAAGAGTGCGAAAATTTTATAGATAAATTTATAACCTGCCAACGCGACGAAACTACTGAAGATTTTGTTCACCATCAAACTCATCATCACACAAATACATGCTATAAATCTTATGATACGAACAAAAAACACTGCCGGTTTAATATTCCATATCCGCCTATGGATCGTACTAGGATTCTTTTGCCAATTAATGAAAAAGGTCAAACAGAAGATAGGAAGACTAAATTTTTGCATATTAAAGATTTATTAAACACAAACTGTGACAATTTAACTTTAGAAACATTTTTGGAAAAACTCGATTTAACTTTCAAAGAATATTTATTAACAATTCGAGCAAGTTTAAAACGACCCACGGTATTTTTAAAACGACAGTTAAAAGATAGGTGGATTAGCGGTTTCAACTCAATAATTTTACCTTTATGGAATGCAAATATGGATCTTCAATATACCGGGTGGACCAACACTATTGCCCACCTCAAAAATTGCCTTTTATTTTAAAGCTGGGACTTCGAAATTTTTACAGTGTATATGGCTACCAAGGACCCTTCAAATGAGGGCAAAAGTTTATCTGTCATGCAAAAACTGTGACGTCACGAAATTTTGAAATATCGTTTTTCCAAGAAAAAAAAAATTTTTACCCATAAAATCGTTTTTTGGGCTAATACCTTTATGTTAAGCCCATTTTTTTAAATTTCCGTCATCAGATTAGCCAACTGTAGCAAGCTAAAAATGGTCCATTTTAATTCACAAGTCGGCCACGTAAACAATTGACTACTATGCGAGGGCTTTCTTGGATAACAGCGTACGCTTTTTTCATCTGTCACCAGTTGACAGCGACACGACGTGGCCATTGAACTGCGAAATTGTTTTTAATTTTAATAAACGTGGATTTTTGTAACGAATAATGTTGAAATATGGGTTTAAACTGGGCATCCACCATTTAATTCGCCCACCCAAGGTGCCAGGAGAGGTTACGAACACGGACATTTAATCAGATGGCGGCGCGGCGTGAAGAGGGGCTCCAGTTTGTGTGAAGGGCTCCGGTTTGTGTGAGGGGGTTTTTTCAAATAGCCATTTCCCTAATTCGCATTATTCCATACTTATGTAATTCCACAGGTAATTATTTTGTTGTTATGGCCTGTTTTTTAGTTGGCATTTTTAGGTTAAGTGAGTCGACTTAGTTTGCCCCGTTGAGACTAATATCGAGGACTAAGATATTCACAGCCCAGAATTTAACAGCAACTCGTGTCAAATAAGGACCAAGGAATCGTTTTGCATAACATAATTCATATTCAAAGATAAACTGTAATCGAAGGTGGTGCAAGTGTCAGTTTTCGATTGGCAAATACCTCGTAGGTACCTCCTAAACAAAATCAAGACGTTAATAATTGATGCTTTGAAGTTGGTGAAGCTCAAGTTATTATTTGAACAGCAGAAGCAAAAAGGTGCAATGTGGAATTTAATAATCATCATCATGGTGGGCAAATAAGGACTAATTAATCATTGATCACACGACAAGCCATCCAGTGCATAAACAAGACGTGTGTGTGTGCCTTAGTTTCAATTTTTGTCATTAGAATGAACTAAGAATACTGAGATTATTCTTTCGTTTATTAAACAATAATTGCCTATTAAGTAAATTTAATAAATCAGGCTTTCATATTTTTACTTGAATTTCGCGCATTTATTTCATTACGCGCGTTAATTTCCCGCTCAAACTCTTCCAACCCCTTTTAGCTAATCATTAGTCACCCACTAGTGTGATTAGTGTGTGAATTACAATAGTGTTGCAGTGTTTAGGTTGCTAATTTTGAGAAAAATTGCTATTTTGTGAAATCTTCAACCTCTTGAAGAGAAGTGTTTTCCAACTTAGTTTTACATACCTTCTTGTTAGCTGTTTTCACAGCTCTTATCCTGGTTTCCCTCCAGGGAAGCTTTCACGCGTTTTTCTGTGTTGTGAGTGTTAATTATAATTACGTGTAGAAGTGAATCTTGGTGAATTTCCTATACCTAGTGTTAATTAATAGTTTTATTCTATTTTAGTGGAGTGCATTTAATTTTTATCATGCCGATGCAACATCTTTCCTTTTCAGACAAGGTCGACATGATCTTGATTTTTGGAGAATGCCAGCAAAATGCAATGCAAGCAGCAGAATTGTATGCCCAACGTTACCCAGACAGACTTCAACCAGATAGACGAACATTTAAAAGAATTGTAGAGAAACTTAGAGAGACAGGCAGTTTGAAGCCCAAGAAAAAGACAGTGATAAATCCCGCTGTGACTCATGAAATCAATCAAGCTATTGTTTTGAACATAGCTGAAAATAATCCCCAAGTCAGCAGTCGAGAAATGAAGCAATCAAGCGGCATAAGTAAGTCATCGATTCTAAGAATATTAAAAAGGCACAAATTCCATGCATATCACATCGAACTGCATCAGGAACTACATGGAGAGGATTTTATGAACAGGGTGAGATTTTGCACGTGGGCCCAAGAGAAACTGCAGGAAAATCAGGACTTCTTCAAGTTTGTGCTTTTCACCGATGAATGCACATTCAAATCTAATGGGCACGTAAACAGGCATAATATGCACTATTGGTCGGTGGTTAACCCACATTGGATGAGAGAAGAAAAAACACAAGACATATGGTCACTGAACGTGTGGGGAGGAATTATTGACAACCGATTAGTTGGTCCATTCTTTTTTGAAGGCCATCTGACTGGTGCGATGTATGCAGAGTTCTTAAGAAATTCATTAGATGACTTACTAGAAGATGTGCCATTAAATGTGATCCAAAATTTGTGGTTTCAGCAAGATGGTGCGCCTCCACATTTCAGTCGAGAAGCTCGTGGTGTGGCAGATGAAAAGTTTCCAGATAAATGGATTGGT
Source organism: Pycnomerus fuliginosus (assembly GCA_963924575.1). Taxonomy (NCBI): domain Eukaryota; kingdom Metazoa; phylum Arthropoda; class Insecta; order Coleoptera; family Zopheridae; genus Pycnomerus; species Pycnomerus fuliginosus. The sequence continues at coordinate 32,032 of CAWUQC010000022.1, read as the reverse complement.
CGTGGTGGTCCAATTGCTTGGCCAGCTAGATCTCCCGATCTCACACCTATGGATTTTTTCACATGGGGAGTTGTGCAAGAAATTGTGTACAGAACACAGCCAACCACGAGACAAGACATGCAGCAACGACTCGTAGATGCCTTCCAGACAATCAATGAACGAAATACAGCAGCTACAGTCCAAAATTCATTTCAGCGACGTGCTCAGATGTGCATCGAAAGAGAAGGCCACCACTTTGAGCAGTACCTGTAATCAGGTAAGTACTTTTTGTGAAGTGATCTGTGCTATAGTGGTTGCAGTGCAGTGAATTTGGTGATGATTGTGTAGTGATGGGTTGTGGTAGTGAGTAATGCATCACTTTAGGTAAGTACAAGCCGTAAGTTCCTTGTACACAATTTTGTCTATGATGATTAGTAGAGCTCTTTCACAATATTTGAAGGATCCACAATTCTGAGACATCCAAAACAGCTAAAAGACCATAGTTTATGTAACACAATCAGTCAATCAAATTCAATTTATTGTTGTTAGTTTGATCATACAGGATTTAAGTTTCAATTTATATCCTTGAAAAATTATAATTATTGTGATTGCAACTTCAACTTTACAGCAACACACTTTCGCCAGCTAAAAACACTTGGTTTTACATCACCCTACAATTTACCAAACAATTTAACCCAACTAGTTAAGAAATGGCATCGGGCTATAATTCTTCTACCTTCGGCTACAGTTTATCTCTGAATTTTAATTATGTTAGTTGAAACGATAGTTTAACAATTCCTTTGCCCTTATTTAGATCAGATGATGTTAAATTTAGAGGCTGTAAATATCAATTTTGTTATGCAAAACGATTCCTTGGTCCTTATTTGACACGAGTTGCTGTTAAATTCTGGGCTGTGAATATCTTAGTCCTCGATATTAGTCTCAACGGGGCAAACTAAGTCGACTCACTTAACCTAAAAATGCCAACTAAAAAACAGGCCATAACAACAAAATAATTACCTGTGGAATTACATAAGTATGGAATAATGCGAATTAGGGAAATGGCTATTTGAAAAAACCCCCTCACACAAACCGGAGCCCTTCACACAAACTGGAGCCCCTCTTCACGCCGCGCCGCCATCTGATTAAATGTCCGTGTTCGTAACCTCTCCTGGCACCTTGGGTGGGCGAATTAAATGGTGGATGCCCAGTTTAAACCCATATTTCAACATTATTCGTTACAAAAATCCACGTTTATTAAAATTAAAAACAATTTCGCAGTTCAATGGCCACGTCGTGTCGCTGTCAACTGGTGACAGATGAAAAAAGCGTACGCTGTTATCCAAGAAAGCCCTCGCATAGTAGTCAATTGTTTACGTGGCCGACTTGTGAATTAAAATGGACCATTTTTAGCTTGCTACAGTTGGCTAATCTGATGACGGAAATTTAAAAAAATGGGCTTAACATAAAGGTATTAGCCCAAAAAACGATTTTATGGGTAAAAAATTTTTTTTTCTTGGAAAAACGACATTTCAAAATTTCGTGACGTCACAGTTTTTGAATGACAGATAAACTTTTGCCCTCATTTGAAGGGTCCTTGGTAGCCATATACACTGTAAAAATTTCGAAGTCCCAGCTTTAAAATAAAGGGCAATTTTTGAGGTGGGCAATAGTGTTGGTCCACCCGGTATAGTCGATACTTACGGTTGCGTTTATTACGTGGTAAGTTACGTTAATAAGGGACAGCGCGGCATGAGTCTACTATTAAGAAATATTATGGAAGCGCTAAAAAATGATGAAAATACTACTTTAAAAAATGAAATGATGAAAATAGGTTCCGCGTTTTTAGGTAAACAAGAAATTTCTGCTCAAGAAGCTGTTTATATTTGTTTAGGAATGAAACAGTCAACTAGTTCAAGCGCTCAAATTTTTATATCAACTAATGAACCAAATAAAAGAGTAAGAATACTTAAGCCACGAAACGTTTTAAAGGAGATTCAGAAAAATGATCCTAATTCTACCGATATATACGTTCACAACATTATTGATCATTACGCACAAAGACCAAAAACAGTTCAATTTGAAAATATGCCTCTAGCTATTTTCGCGACATCATACGATATTATTTACGGTAACAGTATTCAAGGTGAGTCAAATTCAGATAATGAAGATGAGGACAGTAATCTTAATAACAAAATACCATTATTAGATGGAAAAATCAAAATTCGCAAACGAAATCACAAAAAAATTCTACGTTATCCAAAACATAAACTGGAAAAAGATTCTACTGCGTTTTACAGGGAGAATCTTTTTCTTTTTTATCCGTGGCGTAATGAAACAGCAGATATAGACGAAAACGATTACGAGGATCTTTATAACATTAATAAAATTTCTATTGAAAACGTCTCTAAAGTATTTAACAAAATTAAAGATGAGGAATTAATTAATAGTGAAGAGGAAATTAGAAATAATATTGAGAATGAAGAAGATAAAATTAAATTAAAAATTGCTAACGATGATTGGATTCCAGACGATAACTTTATTCAGCAAAATTTAGGGCAATGGAGTGGCGTACCTGATTTAGATCCTGATGCAGAAGTTATAAGTGAAATTCAGAAAATTAGAAATCCTTCCTTAATAAATAACGACGAATTTTATGAATTAATTTCAAAATTAAACGAAGACCAACGATCATATTTATATACTTATACCAAACATTTACGTAAGCAATTAAGTAATAAAAACGAGCGGCCAATGTTTCATTTTGTTGGAGGACCAGCTGGTACAGGAAAATCACTTTTAATTAAAGCTTTAACGCAATCAACTATTCGAATTGTATCTAATCAACCTTACAATCCAGATTTATCCTTACCAACAATTTTATTAACAGCTCATACCGGAAAAGCAGCTTTTGCTATTAAAGGTATGACACTTCATAATACGTTCAAACTTCCATTAGAACAATTTGCAGGGTCCTTTAAACAATTAAATCCCAATATTGCTAATAGCTTACGTTCTCGTTATTTCAATGTGAAAACACTTATAATTGATGAAATTAGTTTGGTTTCCAGGCAAATGTTTAGACGAATCGATCTTAGATTACGACAAATTTTTAATGATGAAACTTTCGGCGGGATAAATGTTATCATTTTCGGAGATTTATACCAATTGCCACCTGTGGCTAGTGCCCCAATTCATGCGGATATTAATTCTAAACCGGACAAAGATGATGATACATCCCCTCTGACAGGTCGCTTTCTTTGGGATTTATTCAAATATTTTGAGTTAAATAAGATAATGCGCCAACAAAGTGATAAGGAATTTGCAGAAAAGTTAACAAGAATGGGACAAGGTAAAATGTCCGAAGATGATTACAATTACTTTAAAAGTTTAATAGTTGACGAAGCGGAAATTAATAAAATAAACAAAATTCTCAGTCCAATTCATCTTTTTGCTACGAATAAAGAAGTCAATAATTACAATAAGATCATCATAGATAAGAAAACAGGGGACGAATTCATTTCAGAAGCGCATGATTCAGGTAAATCTAAAGATATCATTGAAGCGGCAACAAAAGATAGGCAGTATACTTTAGGGTTAGCTAAATCAATTAATTTAAAAAAGGATGTTCGATATATGGTTATATGTAACGTTGACACGGCAGATGGCATCGTAAATGGAGCTAGCGGAATTTTAAAAGACTGGGACATAGGTACAACAGAACAAGGGCGGCAAGCGGTTATTCGGGTATGGATCAAATTTGATGATTTAGAAGTAGGTAAAATCGCGAAAAAGACATGTGTAAAAAAACACGATGATCCAAGTTTAATTCCAGTTTCTTGCGTTAACAAAGAATTTAGTTTAGGAAAAAATTATAAACGCATTGTTAAGAGGATGCAATTGCCGATCACAGAAGCAGAAGCAATAACAATTCACAAAAGTCAAGGAGCTACGTATGAAAATGTTGTGTTGCATTTACCTACATACAAGCAACAATGCTCATTGATTTATGTAGGTTGTAGTAGAGTGACCAATTCACAAGGCTTAAAAATTGTAGGTGAATTTCGAGAGGAACTGATACCAAACGACAAAGTAATAAAAGAAATAGAACTTCTTAAAACTGAAAAAAAGTTAAATATACCATTTCATTATTTGCATAACGAAGCAGTTTATTGTTTAAGTTTTAACATCCGAAGTTTAGAAAAACATTTTTCAAATATAATCGCAGACAATATTTTCAAAATTCCCCACGTGATATTTTTTCAAGAAACCGGTTTGCTTCCAAATAGTAACATTCAATTACCTAATATGACCGAAATTAAAAAAATTTGTGCGAATACTACAAACAGAAAAAGCGGATCATCGTGTTATGTTCGAAATGATATTAAAGAAGACGTTATTTTTGCGGATTCACATGAAGAAATAGATTCAAACAAATCACATCTAGAATGTATTATTATTAAATTTAAAAGCAACATAACATATATAGGAATTTACGCTTCTCCAAATTGTAATTTTAACACAATCTTCACTAAAATAAAATCATTAATTAACAAAAAGGAAAGAACAATTATAACAGGAGATTTCAATTTAAATTTAAATCATTATAAAACAAAATTAATGGAAATTTTAGGAAACAACTTCTCGATACTTGTTAATGAAATAACTACAGACCATTCAAGTTGTTTAGATAATATTATTTCAAATTTTAACGTTGATAGCTTTATTTACGAATCTCTAGTTAGTGACCACCGTCCAATACTTACTATTAAACCAGGTTCTATTAAATATATAGATAAGAAAAACGTAACGATGGTACCTAAAATTTTTAAAGAACAATCACATTCAAAAGAAAAACAAAATGTAGTAAAAACCGAAACAATTGCAAATAATGTTACAACTTTCGAATCACCTAATTTATTGTTTAATGAATGGAAAGAAAGGTCTTCAATAGCAAATAATATTTTAAATGAATGTTATGATATTATAAAAAGTCAAGGTTCATTAGAATTGTTTACATTACTAGAAGGAAATGTACAGTATTACCAATTATACAATGAATGGAGAGATGATATTAGAAACCTATCCACCAATGATATAAACCCAAACACACTTGAAAATGAAACAGAGTTATACATAAACAAACTACCTGAAGTTTTAAGAAATGTTTATAAATTTGTGAAAACAAGTGCAAACGGTTCTTGTTTTTATAACGCAATTTCAATAATACTCACTGGCAATGAAATTTTGAACAAATGCTTAAGATTTGTATGTCTTATGGCTTTCATTAAAGGTAAAATTCAATTAATGAATAGTTTTCTAGTTGGCGATGAAGATGAATTTTTAGCAGAAATGACAAGTCTATGTTTAACTCACGAACGCGCCTGTCAAGAACGTTTAAAAAATGAAGACTGCTGGAGCGAAAGTTCAGGCCCCATCTTAGCATCAGAAGTCATTCAACGTCCAATTATTACAGTTTTAGATCACTATAATAATCAATACGATTCATATCAGCAACTTTGTAACAACATAGAAAATATAGATATTGGTTACATGACAGGTAGATACCCCGCGGTTTACTCAAGGGAAGAACTTAGACACAAAAAACCAGTTGTCCTATCACTAAACGTGAATCACTATACAGCGGCCTTAAAGAAACATAATGCATTTAATCACTTAGCAGTAAGATCCTATAGATATAGACTAAACTTAGATGAAAATCAAAATTAATAAGTACACATTTAGTTCATTTCAAAGATAACTTTGTTTTATCATTCATGAGTAGGTACCTAAAATTTTTAACTTCTACACAAATTATTACCTACCAAATGTTTCCTAATTTTGTTTCAAGTTAAAAACCCTAGTGCCATTTTTTTTTCGAAAAATGTCATTTTAGGGTATTTTTGACATATTGAAATAAAATCTAACATACAAATTCAGTGAACACTTATAACCCCAAACTCGGGGTTGATAAACAATAAGCTCGGTCTAGCTTTTATTCAGCGGAGACGGCGTGGTTCGTTAAGTGTGCTGCAGTGATCTGGGACGAGGAGAGGTTTCAACGACAAAGGGCGCCACCAAGTTGAATTAGAAAAATGTATAATTAGTGAATAGTGGAAATACAGTAAACACAGGTAATATAAAAATACAAAACCTAGATGGATAGTTAATTCTTAAACGTCAACTTGGAACCGTTCAGAGTGTTGTTTAACGTCAGCGGGGGTTGGAGAAGCCAACCCCGAAACCGCAATGCCTGACTCCCAAGTCTACGAGACCAATGCTATGGACCGCTGTCCACTTTTGGTTAACTACCGGGCACTATTGTGGGCGTCCTACCTACCGAGCAAGCTTGCACGATCTATAGTTACGCAAACCCGAAGGATATTAATTCAAGCTGGTCGCAAACCCGAAAGAAAGTCGGTTTCCAATTAATGACAACTGACGAACGATACCAAATGATTCTACGATAACTCCACGATAATGGTTTGACAGTTCGGTGAAGCCAAACTGCCGACAAGTTATTAAACAACAGGATAAAAACACAATTACAAGTCACTGAAGCGACAGTGACAGACACACGAAGTTAAATATCTACAAATCTACAACAATAGTACAAGTCGGTCACAAATTTGGGCTAAGATTTATCACTTATCGTGAGGGCATCTATGTCAGGAATTCCTGGTTCTCGATGAACTTCCGGCTACTCGACTGTCAATCCAAGGTGGATCTTCGCTCGATGACAACTAATCCTGGCCTGATGTTTATAAGGCTGCTCCGATGAGAGACATCCGACTCGACAAGTTTGACCCAATCCTGGAAGCTATTTCACAGGAAACTACGGCCCAATACGACGAGATGACTCCGTAGATAATGATGCTCAAAGTACACCGATGGAAATACTGCCCGTAGGAAATCTTCTCACATGGAAAGATTACCCAATGGAAAAATCACCCAATGGAAAAATCACCCAATGGAAAAATCCTACAATAAAAATGTGTTCGGTCTAGCGAGTACACTTCCCCAACATACCTCCAGGAAGAAGTCGTCTGGAGGACTTTTCCGTTACAACGATGTGGCCCGCGTCCAAAATGGCGGGTTCCCAATTCTCTTCCCCTACGACCACGTTTACAGGTGATATTACGACCTGGCAATTACTCACCTCCGAATTTCCCTCAGGTATGCACGCCCCAAACGACAACTGTCCGAGGGACCCTATATGGCGTGGAAATACCGGGATTCTATGAGGAATATCACAGATTTTCAGGAGGCCTACAACCAACACTTCGCCATTTTTGCACCGGTCGAAGCAAAAGAACGAAAACCAAGCGGGACTACAACTGCGCAAGCGCAACTAGTCAGTCCACCCACCACTCTCCATGAAAAATCCCCCAAGAAAGACGCTAGTAGCGTTCCAGGTCACCGGAAAAATACCTGACGAATGTCAGTACTACATCTTGACTAAACGAATGACCTAAGACTCCTCCTATCAACGGGAAAGCAATCTGCAATTTTTAAAGTGATTCGGAAGCGACCGAGTCAGGGATATTTGCGTGACCACTCTGGATGGTGGCCAGCCCGATTGACCACAACATCTGTTCTACGTCGCCTGTCAATGTCATGGCATACATAACCCCTATAATTTGCGTCTGAAAATATCATTTTCATGATATTCCAACGAAATTACTTCAGTCACAGCCGTGAATAACAATCCAAAGGTGAGTATAACTGTATCTTTGCAAAATATACGACCAAACAATTTACAGATACACCATTACCAGTCGACCAAACCCAAATGTGTCTCCGCTCACTCGAATCACCAAGAAACAGCCCCTTTACGATGATGTTGATAGACCACGGTGGTAGTGTGGCCCCCCTCTTATCAGTGGAATGTGTCAGGAGTCCCTGTCGATGACCTTGATAGAAAATGGACCGTAACAATTCCCCCCTAACTTCAATACAGGAAGTTACAATACTTCCAGCGGGTAGTCCTACTCAACCAAACACCAAACAAACACAATAATAACCGTTAACAACCAAACCCACCCCAACTATGCCAACAACAAACAAACCCACCCCCAACTACTGAAGAAAAAAGAAAAACAAAACAAAGAGAAGAACGTCTCGACCGCCACCCCGACGGTCGTTAACCATCAGCATAACACCCGACACGGTCCTCTCCCAAATACGTCCAATCCAGGTTAATAGCGGAGATAACTGTGATCTCACCGCTATGACAAATCCGTTAAACAACGAGTCAGAGATAAAACGAGCATCCAGAATCCAATCCGAACGATGACACTGAGGAACAATAGGCCACGCCACACGCAGCCAACAAATCAATCCATCCAAATTCCCAAAACTCCTCCAGCGCATCTCTGCCTCGAAATATCTGCAACTGGTGACAAAATGTGAGGATAACTTAGCTGACGCGATCCTCGGAAGTGTTCTTTTAGTGGGCTCCTACCACTGCCAGAGTTCAGCGTTGGTGTATTCTGGTGTAGCTGTGGCGATGAGTGATGTTATACTCGCCGGCGCCCCAACCAACAGGGCAAATCCAAACCCAAAATGTCCTTGAGGACTACGTACAACTTGGTTCTCGGTACTCAGGATGGATGTTCCAGATCCCACGAAAATGGCAACAATGCTACACACGATGTGGCCTCAAATCCTCTTTACAGAGTACGAAAGTCGGTCCGGATCCAAACTTTCCAACGACGAGTGCTATGACCAAACCGGTACGAGTTCCCTGAACTCTTCCTAGATAGACCAACCGAAGTACAAAACCACAAGTCAACCAACAACGTAGCAGCGATGCTGTGCCTCCTACCAAGGCGTACCAACCAATCCCAACAAAACAGCTTTCCACCCCAAGTCCTAATACCAAGCGTAACAACCAACAATTAATCGTCTTCGCTTTCGGAGTCCACCGCGACCTTGAGGTCCTTGGCGTTCCAAGTTCCGCACGATTTTCCTGTACTGTCTGCCAATTCGTAATTCCAAGGATTCAATCTCTTCGCAACAACAAATGGTCCAACAAATTTGGGCAACAACTTGGCTGTGATGTAATTACCAGCATTCGACTGAGCAAAGTTCCGATGCCAAACACGATCTCCAATAGCAAACTGTACGTCTCGATGACGCAAATCGTACACTTTCTTACTTCGCTCAAACGCCTGATCCAACCTTTTACGTACCACCTTGTACAGTTCCTCAAATTTCGATGCTCGATCTTCCCAATACTTTTCGTCTCGTACGACGTTACTTCCAGGTTCTACGGAATTTTTACGATGACCCCCATCTAGCGAGATTTCTCTCCCGAAGTTTACGAAGTATGGTGTCATCTTCAACGCCTCATGTTTGGATGTCCTAATAGCGCAAGCTACCTTCTGTAGTAAACCATCCCATTGTCGTTGGTCGTCTTTAACGAATGAACGCAGCATGGTGTTAATTGAACGATGTGCACGCTCAACCGCGTTACTTTGAGGATGATACAAAGACGTATACGAGATCTTCACGTCGTAAGAACCCATTAGTTTCGTAAATTCACGCCCCACCAGTTGTCTACCATTATCACAGACGATCGTCTGTGGAACCCCAAACAGACAGAACACGTTCTCTTCCAAAATCTGGACTATATTCTTACCCAAAGCGCGACGCAGAGGAAATAGCAGCAAAAATTTGCTGAAGTAATCCTGCACTGACAGTATAAACGTATTTCCCCTCGACGATTTAGGAAGAGGTCCAACCAAGTCCACACAGATAGTCTGCCAAGGTCGCGTCACTGAAGGTCTGCCACTCATCAAACCGCCAGGTTTCTTCTGCTCCGGCTTGCTTGCCGCACAAACCCTACAACGATTCACATACTTTTGGATGTCCGATCGCATCCCTGGCCAAAAGTACAAATTTCTGGTCCGGTGATATGTCTTATATCCCCCACAATGGCCAGCCAATACCGAATCATGGCATTCCCGCAAAACTCCTCCTCTCAATTCTTTTGGCACGACTCGTTTCCAATTATCTGCCCCACCATCCAATTCTCCAAATTCGGGCCTTACTAGCCGAAACAACGTACCATTGTCAATCCTCCAGAGCGGAAATTTCTGAGGTTCTTTCTCAATCCTATCAGCCATGTTTCTATACCACCGATCTTTGACCTCACTGATTGTATCATCCAATGCTTCCACTCTTGGTACGGCACGCGACAATGCGTCCGGTACGACATGTTCTTTGCCTTTCCTATGTATGACGTCAAAGGTGTATTGTTGAAGCTTCACGCTCCAACGCGCCAATCTTCCTGATGGGTCCTTCAAGTTGTTAAGCCATTTCAGGCTATAATGGTCTGTGATCACAGTGAAATGAGCCCCCTCTACGTATGGCCTGAACTTTTCGACGCTAAAGACAACTGCTAAACACTCCTTTTCCGTTGTGGTATATTTTCTTTCCGCCTCTGACAGCGATCTACTGACGTATGCTACTACCTTTTCGCCCTCGTCATACTCCTGGGTTAACACCCCTCCCAATCCATAATCGCTAGCGTCAGTGTGGATAACAAACGGAAGTTCAAAGTTAGGGCAACTCAAAATAGGTGCGGTGATCAACCTAGTTTGCAGCTGTTCAAAAGCTCGCTGACAATCCGAAGTCCAGCCAAACTTCACGTTCTTCCTCAAAAGACCAGTGATCGGAGCCATCAAAGAGGAGAAATTTCCAATAAAGCGCCTGTACCACGAGGCCATTCCAATCAAACGTCTCACTTGCCTCACGCTTTTCGGTACTGGATAATTGACGATGGCCTCCACCTTCTGCGGATCCACCTTCAATCCATCCCGTCCCACAAGATATCCCAAATAACGCAATTCCTCTCTGCAGATGATGCTCTTCTCTATGTTCAGTGTTAAACCGGCCTTCGCAACACGTTGGAATACCTGACGTAGAATTTCCATATGTTTGTCGAAATCCTGGGTTACTACAACAATATCGTCCAGGTATGCGAATACGAAAGGCTCTAAATCATGTCCCACGACTCCATCAATCAATCTCTGCCAAGTCGCTGGTGAATTGTGCAGACCGAACGGCATCCGTCGATACTGAAATAATCCTCTACCCGGGACTGTAAAAGCTGTAATGTGACGACAATCTTCCCGAACTGGTACCTGCCAATATGCACTCTTGATATCCAATGTTGTTATGTACCGTGCATCCCGAAGCTTATCCAAGGTGTCGGTCACCCTTGGTAACGGATATGCGTCTTTCTCCGTCACCGCATTGACCGCCCTATAATCGGTGCAAAAACGATAGGTGTTACCCTTTTTAGGAGCCATGACGATTGGTGAGCTCCATGCCGATTCTGACGGCTCAGCAACTCCCTCCTTGAGCATTTCGTCCAACTGCTCATGCGCATTTTTGAGTAATACAGGTGACATGGGGTAATACCGCTGCTTGATCGGTTCGGTTCCTGGCTTAACCTTGATGACATGTTCCACCAGAGTTGTACATCCAAACAAACCTTTGGCTACAGGCATCTCTTTCCTAATGTTTTCTACAATTTCACGTTGGGCTGGGGTTAGATGTTCTGCAATCTCATTCACTTCCTCCAAAACTGAGTCCGACTGTCGACTCCAACCTACATCAATAAGATCCGGAAGCAATCGCATCTTCCGCCAAAAGTCAATCCCTAAGATAAGGGTCTGAGACAACGCGGGCAAAACAATAACATCAATAACCCGAACGTTACCTTTTAAAGAGAACGGAACCCTCAAAGTACCCACAATTTCCACCTGACTACCATCCGCTAAATGACATTGCGACTTACCAAACTTATCCAATCCAAATCCTAATCCATTTAAAAGTTTCAGTCCCCTTGGTCCGACTGCTGTCCGAGTAGCTCCCGAATCAAGAAGTCCAGTGATCGATGTGTCAAACACCTTCACCTCCAGATACAATCGCTCGTCATTCGGCATGTCGGCCAACATGGACTCTATGCTTGATTTGATCATGTTGTCGAAATCTGCCGATGGTGATTTTACTGGCGAGTCGCAGGCTCGGTTACCTGACTGCCACTTTCCCCGTTTCCCGATTTCTTAGGTTTCGCTGCTCTATTCCTAACAGGATGACAACTAGGATTACAATTAGGACACGTTTTTGTTGTCACATTTTTGGCCTGACACCTATAGCAGTGCAAATTCAATGGCTGTCTACACTCTCGCGCGTAATGGCCTGACTTATCACAATTGAAACAGCGCATGTCCGACCGAATTCCCATGGATCGAGGTTGTTCTTTACCTACCGACCGAATCTCTTCCACAACCACAGTTGGTGTATCCTTCTGAGGTGGTTTAAAGGACTCCAAGTTCACCTTACATTTCTGCAATTTACGACACAGCGACTCCAATTCTGCCAATGATGATACATCACGAGTCGCGAGTTGTTGCTGAAAGAACGGATCCAAATTTTTCAAGATGATTTTCAACCTCACAGACTCGGGCAATCCACAATCCAATTGCTCAAACAGATCTTGCATAATGGCCAAATAAATCCCCACCGGTTCTGATGGATCTTGAGTACGCTTACGAATAGACTCGAACAGATTCTCGCTAAAGTCTTCATCCCGGAATTGTGCCTTCAATTTCTTCACCAAATCAACCCAACTATGGACACTACTTCTGGTGGCTCTATACCAATGCAATGCCTGACCCTCAAACAGGCCAACGGCTTGTCCAATCAAAGCTTCAGGCGATGTTTGCCGAGCTGGCATCAATTCCTCTACTCTCCTAATGAAGTCTTCAACTCTCATTCCTCCGGTCTCACCGGAAAACTTCAAATGCCACTGACTTACTGGTACTGGTCTAGGATTGTTAAACGTTGGTAATATGCTCGAGTGTCTCACACCCGATGCAGTGTTCAAACGACCATCATCACTGTCCGAATCTGACGAACCCCCGCTCGCACTTCTAGGCAAAGTACGCTGCAATAGTGTTGCTGCTACTGGTGTTCTATTGTCCTTCTCAAATTGTTTGTAACCGCTCTCAAGGGTTGCCAAAACCGACAAAACACGAGCTACCAATTCGGCCTTCGCCGCCACTTCATCTGGCTCTGCGGGATCCACTACCATTCTTTCCACTCGACCACTAAGGTGGTTCAAAACCGCTTTGAACTGCCTCACAGCGGCACTATGACGGTCAGCCTTCAAATCACGGACACCAGGCTCAATGTCATCCAACTTCTTTGTGACCATCGCCTGATCTTCGGCGAAAGTGAAAGGATGATTCGGTGTGGTGAAACTCCTGTTCTGCTTCTCCAACTTGACTGATGCGGCGATGTTCGTACGCATCTCCGTCACCGTACCTACTGCTATGCCTCTTACCTTGGCTTCATACTCCAATTCCTCTTGTGAGAGTCGACTACAATCTACCCGAAACATCTTGATACCAAAAACGACCGACAAACTGACTCAATTTACCGCAATCAATACAACAATCGCAGTTACCCCCAAAGCTGAAAATTCAAAGTACCAAAATCCGCCTAAACGAGTACCAAAAATTCAAACCGACAACGAACTACAATAGGCAACAGCGCAACAAAATTATCAATCAAGTCAATCGCAATCAGCTCAAGTCGACAACACCCCACCGACAAGTGAAAATCGCAATATCAATAGTGTGGTTCTTAAACAATTCCGACTAAGTCCGCAAAATAATAAATTCGCCTGTCACTCCAGTTCCAAGTCTTTATCCCCCAATTTTGAATACAAATCTCCACCAAGTCTCCAAATCACTACGCAACACCTTCAAGAAAACAATTGAAGTTAGTATTTTTCAATTCGAGCTAGGCTGTACAACACTAATTTTTTTTTAGTTCTTAACTAAGTATGCAAATTTTTAAGTAAGTATGGCCCGATTTTAATTAGTATGGCCCAATTTTAATTAGTATGGCCCAATTTTAATTAGTATGCCCAATTTTAATTAGTATGCCCCACGTTGGGCGCCAAAATTTTATAACCCCAAACTCGGGGTTGATAAACAATAAGCTCGGTCTAGCTTTTATTCAGCGGAGACGGCGTGGTTCGTTAAGTGTGCTGCAGTGATCTGGGACGAGGAGAGGTTTCAACGACAAAGGGCGCCACCAAGTTGAATTAGAAAAATGTATAATTAGTGAATAGTGGAAATACAGTAAACACAGGTAATATAAAAATACAAAACCTAGATGGATAGTTAATTCTTAAACGTCAACTTGGAACCGTTCAGAGTGTTGTTTAACGTCAGCGGGGGTTGGAGAAGCCAACCCCGAAACCGCAATGCCTGACTCCCAAGTCTACGAGACCAATGCTATGGACCGCTGTCCACTTTTGGTTAACTACCGGGCACTATTGTGGGCGTCCTACCTACCGAGCAAGCTTGCACGATCTATAGTTACGCAAACCCGAAGGATATTAATTCAAGCTGGTCGCAAACCCGAAAGAAAGTCGGTTTCCAATTAATGACAACTGACGAACGATACCAAATGATTCTACGATAACTCCACGATAATGGTTTGACAGTTCGGTGAAGCCAAACTGCCGACAAGTTATTAAACAACAGGATAAAAACACAATTACAAGTCACTGAAGCGACAGTGACAGACACACGAAGTTAAATATCTACAAATCTACAACAATAGTACAAGTCGGTCACAAATTTGGGCTAAGATTTATCACTTATCGTGAGGGCATCTATGTCAGGAATTCCTGGTTCTCGATGAACTTCCGGCTACTCGACTGTCAATCCAAGGTGGATCTTCGCTCGATGACAACTAATCCTGGCCTGATGTTTATAAGGCTGCTCCGATGAGAGACATCCGACTCGACAAGTTTGACCCAATCCTGGAAGCTATTTCACAGGAAACTACGGCCCAATACGACGAGATGACTCCGTAGATAATGATGCTCAAAGTACACCGATGGAAATACTGCCCGTAGGAAATCTTCTCACATGGAAAGATTACCCAATGGAAAAATCACCCAATGGAAAAATCACCCAATGGAAAAATCCTACAATAAAAATGTGTTCGGTCTAGCGAGTACACTTCCCCAACATACCTCCAGGAAGAAGTCGTCTGGAGGACTTTTCCGTTACAACGATGTGGCCCGCGTCCAAAATGGCGGGTTCCCAATTCTCTTCCCCTACGACCACGTTTACAGGTGATATTACGACCTGGCAATTACTCACCTCCGAATTTCCCTCAGGTATGCACGCCCCAAACGACAACTGTCCGAGGGACCCTATATGGCGTGGAAATACCGGGATTCTATGAGGAATATCACAGATTTTCAGGAGGCCTACAACCAACACTTCGCCATTTTTGCACCGGTCGAAGCAAAAGAACGAAAACCAAGCGGGACTACAACTGCGCAAGCGCAACTAGTCAGTCCACCCACCACTCTCCATGAAAAATCCCCCAAGAAAGACGCTAGTAGCGTTCCAGGTCACCGGAAAAATACCTGACGAATGTCAGTACTACATCTTGACTAAACGAATGACCTAAGACTCCTCCTATCAACGGGAAAGCAATCTGCAATTTTTAAAGTGATTCGGAAGCGACCGAGTCAGGGATATTTGCGTGACCACTCTGGATGGTGGCCAGCCCGATTGACCACAACATCTGTTCTACGTCACCTGTCAATGTCATGGCATACATAACCCCTATAATTTGCGTCTGAAAATATCATTTTCATGATATTCCAACGAAATTACTTCAGTCACAGCCGTGAATAACAATCCAAAGGTGAGTATAACTGTATCTTTGCAAAATATACGACCAAACAATTTACAGATACACCATTACCAGTCGACCAAACCCAAATGTGTCTCCGCTCACTCGAATCACCAAGAAACAGCCCCTTTACGATGATGTTGATAGACCACGGTGGTAGTGTGGCCCCCCTCTTATCAGTGGAATGTGTCAGGAGTCCCTGTCGATGACCTTGATAGAAAATGGACCGTAACACACTTTATAAATACCTACTTAACAAATTCTGAGCCAAATAAAAAAAACAAATACCTACCTAATTATAAAATTCGAAAAAACAAAAATAAATGTAGGTATAACTATACGTTTTTATTATTCAATTCAATAACTATTATCTTTCAGAATCGAAAACCTTAATACCATTTTCTCGAAAAATGTTATTTTAATGGCCTCTTCGACTTTGCAGGTTTTGTTGCGATTTGAAATAAAAAAAATTGACACCTTTAATCTATCATTCGTACCTTTAGCAATAATCTAATCATATAATTTATTTACAATGTGTAGGTACATTTACAAATTCTATGAAAAACTATAAATTCTACTATCTTCGAGATTAACAATTTTTTTAAACTATACTTAATAGCTGTAGAAGATTTAATTGGCTTAAAACTATTACATTTTATACTACATATATAACTTACAAACATATAAGCACCCATTATTAATTTAATTTTACGAAAATTACACATTCCCAATTTAATTTATTTAAAAATCTTAAAACAATCATTCATGAATCTAAACTCAATTGAAAAAATTATTAGGTACCTACTAAATTTTGATAACTTATTTTTTCTTTCGAGATCAAAACCCTTAGTAGCTACCATAAAATTAGTTCACGATCTATAGGTACATTTACAAATTCAGTGAAAAAGTAGAAATTTGTACCTAGAGTCTTCAAAATTAACAATTTTTTAAAACTATGCTTAATAACTGTAAAAAATCTAATCGGCTTATAATTATTACATTTTATACTACATGCAGCTTATATATACCTATAATTAATTTAATTTTATAAATCCATCCATCTTACCAAATCCTTACATCCCATTCAACCATATTCCTTCTTATCCCGGCGAGAAATTGTCTGCCTCTCCGTGGTCTCGCTAGAAAGTTTAATTATTCATAATATCCATTTTAATTTCAATAAATAATAGTCATATGTATAATTAAACTTACTAAATAGGCAAAAAAATGAAATAATATTGATGCAAAACAGTGTCTTTTACCTACATTTTTATCAAAATTATTTCATTTAATAAATACAGATATTTAAGTTGCATGTAGTGTTCTTCAACTTAACACTCAAATCAACTTAAAAGCACATTGTAATAATTATAAGCCTCTAATCTTTCTTCAAATAAATCCCTATGTGGTTAACATTACATATAAATTATAAATTATCAACGTTTATGCACAAACCAATTAGGTAATACAACGGTATAGCAAATATGACCCTTTTCAATTTATTTCTTCAAATCAATTCACACATAATTATTCATTTATCACTTATTAACATTACGTATACATTAAATATCTACACAAACCTCCAATTATCACAAACATATGGCAAGTGTAAAACTTTTCAATTTATTTTTTCAAATTACTTCACACATAATTCATTTATCACTTATTAACATTACGTATACATTAAATGTCTACACAAAGCCTCCAATTATCACAAACATATGGCAAGTGTGACACTTAAATTGATTTCTTCAAGTCACTTCCCACGTAATTGATTTATCACTTAATAATAATAATATAATAAATGTTTATTGTATTTAAAGGCCTGCGGCCTTGTTACAAGAGGTTCGGTAGAATACAAAATAACAAAAATAGTTTCCAATAAAACAAAATAAGAAATACTGACCCTTTTAAATTCATCCTACTTCTACAATAAATGTGGTTAATAATATACTTATTTGACATTGATTTATCACTTATTAACATTACGTATACATTAGATGTCTACACAAAAGCCTACAATTATCACAAACATATGATGGCAAGTGTGACACTTTTAAATTTATTTCTTCAAGTGACTTCGCACGTAATTCATTTATCACTTATTAACATTACGTATACATTAATTGTCTACACAAAAACCTCCATTTATCACAAACATATTTCTCTCACAATTCTAATTAAATCCATTTGCGGCTCATTAACATTGCGTTTAAATAAATTATCAGTGTTTGCACACAAACCCTCAAATTACCACAATGGTATGGTCAGTGTAGCACTGTTGCATTTATTTCTCTCACATAGGTAGCATCACAGTTCTAGTTAAATCCATTTGCGGCTCATTAACATTGCGTCTAAATAAATTATCAGTGCTTGCACACAAACCCTCGAATTACCACAATGGTATGGTCAGTGTAGCACTGTTGCATTTATTTCTCTCACATAGGTAGCATCACAGTTCTAGTTAAATCCATTTGCGGCTCATTAACATTGCGTTTAAATAAATTATCAGTGTTTGCACACAAACCCTCGAATTACCACAATGGTATGGTCAGTGTAGCACTGTTGCATTTATTTCTCTCACATAGGTAGCATCACAGTTCTAGTTAAATCCATTTGCGGCTCATTAACATTGCGTTTAAATAAATTATCAGTGTTTGCACACAAACCCTCGAATTACCACAATGGTATGGTCAGTGTAGCACTGTTGCATTTATTTCTCTCACATAGGTAGAATCACAGTTCTAGTTAAATCCATTTGCGGCTCATTAACATTGCGTTTAAATAAATTATCAGTGTTTGCACACAAACCCTCGAATTACCACAATGGTATGGTCAGTGTAGCACTGTTGCATTTATTTCTCTCACATAGGTAGAATCACAGTTCTAGTTAAATCCATTTGCGGCTCATTAACATTGCGTTTAAATAAATTATCAGTGTTTGCACACAAACCCTCGAATTACCACAATGGTATGGTCAGTGTAGCACTTTTGCATTTATTTCTCTCACATAGGTAGCATCACAGTTCTAGTTAAATCCATTTGCGGCTCATTAACATTGCGTCTAAATAAATTATCAGTGTTTGCACACAAACCCTCGAATTACCACAATGGTATGGTCAGTGTAGCACTGTTGCATTTATTTCTCTCACATAGGTAGCATCACAGTTCTAGTTAAATCCATTTGCGGCTCATTAACATTGCGTTTAAATAAATTATCAGTGTTTGCACACAAACCCTCGAATTACCACAATGATGGTATGGTCAGTGTAGCACTGTTGCATTTATTTCTCTCACATAGGTAGCATCACAGTTCTAGTTAAATCCATTTGCGGCTCATTAACATTGCGTTTAAATAAATTATCAGTGTTTGCACACAAACCCTCGAATTACCACAATGGTATGGTCAGTGTAGCACTGTTGCATTTATTTCTCTCACATAGGTATCCTCACAGTTCTAGTTAAATCCATTTGCGGCTCATTAACATTGCGTTTAAATAAATTATCAGTGTTTGCACACAAACCCTCGAATTACCACAATGGTATGGTCAGTGTAGCACTGTTGCATTTATTTCTCTCACATAGGTATCCTCACAGTTCTAGTTAAATCCATTTGCGGCTCATTAACATTGCGTTTAAATAAATTATCAGTGTTTGCACACAAACCCTCGAATTACCACAATGATGGTATGGTCAGTGTAGCACTGTTGCATTTATTTCTCTCACATAGGTAGCATCACAGTTCTAGTTAAATCCATTTGCGGCTCATTAACATTGCGTTTAAATAAATTATCAGTGTTTGCACACAAACCCTCGAATTACCACAATGGTATGGTCAATGTAGCACTGTTGCATTTATTTCTCTCACATAGGTAGCATCACAGTTCTAGTTAAATCCATTTGCGGCTCATTAACATTGCGTTTAAATAAATTATCAGTGTTTGCACACAAACCCTCGAATTACCACAATGGTATGGTCAGTGTAGCACTGTTGCATTTATTTCTCTCACATAGGTAGCATCACAGTTCTAGTTAAATCCATTTGCGGCTCATTAACATTGCGTTTAAATAAATTATCAGTGTTTGCACACAAACCCTCGAATTACCACAATGGTATGGTCAGTGTAGCACTGTTGCATTTATTTCTCTCACATAGGTAGCATCACAGTTCTAGTTAAATCCATTTGCGGCTCATTAACATTGCGTTTAAATAAATTATCAGTG
Organism: Pycnomerus fuliginosus; assembly: GCA_963924575.1. Classification (NCBI taxonomy): domain Eukaryota; kingdom Metazoa; phylum Arthropoda; class Insecta; order Coleoptera; family Zopheridae; genus Pycnomerus; species Pycnomerus fuliginosus. The sequence continues at coordinate 12,085 of CAWUQC010000022.1, read as the reverse complement.
TTTGCACACAAACCCTCGAATTACCACAATGGTATGGTCAGTGTAGCACTGTTGCATTTATTTCTCTCACATAGGTATCATCACAGTTCTAGTTAAATCCATTTGCGGCTCATTAACATTGCGTTTAAATAAATTATCAGTGTTTGCACACAAACCCTCGAATTACCACAATGATGGTATGGTCAGTGTAGCACTGTTGCATTTATTTCTCTCACATAGGTATCATCACAGTTCTAGTTAAATCCATTTGCGGCTCATTAACATTGCGTTTAAATAAATTATCAGTGTTTGCACACAAACCCTCGAATTACCACAATGATGGTATGGTCAGTGTAGCACTGTTGCATTTATTTCTCTCACATAGGTAGCATCACAGTTCTAGTTAAATCCATTTGCGGCTCATTAACATTGCGTTTAAATAAATTATCAGTGTTTGCACACAAACCCTCGAATTACCACAATGGTATGGTCAGTGTAGCACTGTTGCATTTATTTCTCTCACATAGGTATCATCACAGTTCTAGTTAAATCCATTTGCGGCTCATTAACATTGCGTTTAAATAAATTATCAGTGTTTGCACACAAACCCTCGAATTACCGCAATGGTATGGTCAGTGTAGCACTGTTGCATTTATTTCTCTCACATAGGTAGCATCACAGTTCTAGTTAAATCCATTTGCGGCTCATTAACATTGCGTTTAAATAAATTATCAGTGTTTGCACACAAACCCTCGAATTACCGCAATGGTATGGTCAATGTAGCACTGTTGCATTTATTTCTCTCACATAGGTAGCATCACAGTTCTAGTTAAATCCATTTGCGGCTCATTAACATTGCGTTTAAATAAATTATCAGTGTTTGCACACAAACCCTCGAATTACCACAATGGTATGGTCAGTGTAGCACTGTTGCATTTATTTCTCTCACATAGGTAGCATCACAGTTCTAGTTAAATCCATTTGCGGCTCATTAACATTGCGTTTAAATAAATTATCAGTGTTTGCACACAAACCCTCGAATTACCACAATGATGGTATGGTCAGTGTAGCACTGTTGCATTTATTTCTCTCACATAGGTATCATCACAGTTCTAGTTAAATCCATTTGCGGCTCATTAACATTGCGTTTAAATAAATTATCAGTGTTTGCACACAAACCCTCGAATTACCACAATGATGGTATGGTCAGTGTAGCACTGTTGCATTTATTTCTCTCACATAGGTATCATCACAGTTCTAGTTAAATCCATTTGCGGCTCATTAACATTGCGTTTAAATAAATTATCAGTGTTTGCACACAAACCCTCGAATTACCGCAATGGTATGGTCAGTGTAGCACTGTTGCATTTATTTCTCTCACATAGGTAGCATCACAGTTCTAGTTAAATCCATTTGCGGCTCATTAACATTGCGTTTAAATAAATTATCAGTGTTTGCACACAAACCCTCGAATTACCACAATGATGGTATGGTCAATGTAGCACTGTTGCATTTATTTCTCTCACATAGGTAGCATCACAGTTCTAGTTAAATCCATTTGCGGCTCATTAACATTGCGTTTAAATAAATTATCAGTGTTTGCACACAAACCCTCGAATTACCGCAATGGTATGGTCAGTGTAGCACTGTTGCATTTATTTCTCTCACATAGGTAGCATCACAGTTCTAGTTAAATCCATTTGCGGCTCATTAACATTGCGTTTAAATAAATTATCAGTGTTTGCACACAAACCCTCGAATTACCGCAATGGTATGGTCAGTGTAGCACTGTTGCATTTATTTCTCTCACATAGGTAGCATCACAGTTCTAGTTAAATCCATTTGCGGCTCATTAACATTGCGTTTAAATAAATTATCAGTGTTTGCACACAAACCCTCGAATTACCGCAATGGTATGGTCAGTGTAGCACTGTTGCATTTATTTCTCTCACATAGGTAGCATCACAGTTCTAGTTAAATCCATTTGCGGCTCATTAACATTGCGTTTAAATAAATTATCAGTGTTTGCACACAAACCCTCGAATTACCACAATGATGGTATGGTCAATGTAGCACTGTTGCATTTATTTCTCTCACATAGGTAGCATCACAGTTCTAGTTAAATCCATTTGCGGCTCATTAACATTGCGTTTAAATAAATTATCAGTGTTTGCACACAAACCCTCGAATTACCACAATGATGGTATGGTCAATGTAGCACTGTTGCATTTATTTCTCTCACATAGGTAGCATCACAGTTCTAGTTAAATCCATTTGCGGCTCATTAACATTGCGTTTAAATAAATTATCAGTGTTTGCACACAAACCCTCGAATTACCACAATGGTATGGTCAGTGTAGCACTGTTGCATTTATTTCTCTCACATAGGTAGCATCACAGTTCTAGTTAAATCCATTTGCGGCTCATTAACATTGCGTTTAAATAAATTATCAGTGTTTGCACACAAACCCTCGAATTACCACAATGATGGTATGGTCAGTGTAGCACTGTTGCATTTATTTCTCTCACATAGGTAGCATCACAGTTCTAGTTAAATCCATTTGCGGCTCATTAACATTGCGTTTAAATAAATTATCAGTGTTTGCACACAAACCCTCGAATTACCACAATGGTATGGTCAGTGTAGCACTGTTGCATTTATTTCTCTCACATAGGTAGCATCACAGTTCTAGTTAAATCCATTTGCGGCTCATTAACATTGCGTTTAAATAAATTATCAGTGTTTGCACACAAACCCTCGAATTACCACAATGGTATGGTCAGTGTAGCACTGTTGCATTTATTTCTCTCACATAGGTAGCATCACAGTTCTAGTTAAATCCATTTGCGGCTCATTAACATTGCGTTTAAATAAATTATCAGTGTTTGCACACAAACCCTCGAATTACCACAATGGTATGGTCAGTGTAGCACTGTTGCATTTATTTCTCTCACATAGGTAGCATCACAGTTCTAGTTAAATCCATTTGCGGCTCATTAACATTGCGTTTAAATAAATTATCAGTGTTTGCACACAAACCCTCGAATTACCACAATGGTATGGTCAGTGTAGCACTGTTGCATTTATTTCTCTCACATAGGTAGCATCACAGTTCTAGTTAAATCCATTTGCGGCTCATTAACATTGCGTTTAAATAAATTATCAGTGTTTGCACACAAACCCTCGAATTACCACAATGGTATGGTCAGTGTAGCACTGTTGCATTTATTTCTCTCACATAGGTAGCATCACAGTTCTAGTTAAATCCATTTGCGGCTCATTAACATTGCGTTTAAATAAATTACCAGTGTTTGCACACAAACCCTCGAATTACCACAATGATGGTATGGTCAGTGTAGCACTGTTGCATTTATTTCTCTCACATAGGTAGCATCACAGTTCTAGTTAAATCCATTTGCGGCTCATTAACATTGCGTTTAAATAAATTATCAGTGTTTGCACACAAACCCTCGAATTACCACAATGATGGTATGGTCAGTGTAGCACTGTTGCATTTATTTCTCTCACATAGGTAGCATCACAGTTCTAGTTAAATCCATTTGCGGCTCATTAACATTGCGTTTAAATAAATTATCAGTGTTTGCACACAAACCCTCGAATTACCACAATGATGGTATGGTCAGTGTAGCACTGTTGCATTTATTTCTCTCACATAGGTAGCATCACAGTTCTAGTTAAATCCATTTGCGGCTCATTAACATTGCGTTTAAATAAATTATCAGTGTTTGCACACAAACCCTCGAATTACCACAATGGTATGGTCAGTGTAGCACTGTTGCATTTATTTCTCTCACATAGGTAGCATCACAGTTCTAGTTAAATCCATTTGCGGCTCATTAACATTGCGTTTAAATAAATTATCAGTGTTTGCACACAAACCCTCGAATTACCACAATGATGGTATGGTCAGTGTAGCACTGTTGCATTTATTTCTCTCACATAGGTAGCATCACAGTTCTAGTTAAATCCATTTGCGGCTCATTAACATTGCGTTTAAATAAATTATCAGTGTTTGCACACAAACCCTCGAATTACCACAATGATGGTATGGTCAGTGTAGCACTGTTGCATTTATTTCTCTCACATAGGTAGCATCACAGTTCTAGTTAAATCCATTTGCGGCTCATTAACATTGCGTTTAAATAAATTATCAGTGTTTGCACACAAACCCTCGAATTACCACAATGATGGTATGGTCAGTGTAGCACTGTTGCATTTATTTCTCTCACATAGGTAGCATCACAGTTCTAGTTAAATCCATTTGCGGCTCATTAACATTGCGTTTAAATAAATTATCAGTGTTTGCACACAAACCCTCGAATTACCACAATGGTATGGTCAGTGTAGCACTGTTGCATTTATTTCTCTCACATAGGTAGCATCACAGTTCTAGTTAAATCCATTTGCGGCTCATTAACATTGCGTTTAAATAAATTATCAGTGTTTGCACACAAACCCTCGAATTACCACAATGATGGTATGGTCAGTGTAGCACTGTTGCATTTATTTCTCTCACATAGGTAGCATCACAGTTCTAGTTAAATCTATTTGCGGCTCATTAACATTGCGTTTAAATAAATTATCAGTGTTTGCACACAAACCCTCGAATTACCACAATGATGGTATGGTCAGTGTAGCACTGTTGCATTTATTTCTCTCACATAGGTAGCATCACAGTTCTAGTTAAATCCATTTGCGGCTCATTAACATTGCGTTTAAATAAATTATCAGTGTTTGCACACAAACCCTCGAATTACCACAATGATGGTATGGTCAGTGTAGCACTGTTGCATTTATTTCTCTCACATAGGTAGCATCACAGTTCTAGTTAAATCCATTTGCGGCTCATTAACATTGCGTTTAAATAAATTATCAGTGTTTGCACACAAACCCTCGAATTACCACAATGATGGTATGGTCAGTGTAGCACTGTTGCATTTATTTCTCTCACATAGGTAGCATCACAGTTCTAGTTAAATCCATTTGCGGCTCATTAACATTGCGTTTAAATAAATTATCAGTGTTTGCACACAAACCCTCGAATTACCACAATGATGGTATGGTCAATGTAGCACTGTTGCATTTATTTCTCTCACATAGGTAGCATCACAGTTCTAGTTAAATCCATTTGCGGCTCATTAACATTGCGTTTAAATAAATTATCAGTGTTTGCACACAAACCCTCGAATTACCACAATGATGGTATGGTCAATGTAGCACTGTTGCATTTATTTCTCTCACATAGGTAGCATCACAGTTCTAGTTAAATCCATTTGCGGCTCATTAACATTGCGTTTAAATAAATTATCAGTGTTTGCACACAAACCCTCGAATTACCACAATGGTATGGTCAGTGTAGCACTGTTGCATTTATTTCTCTCACATAGGTAGCATCACAGTTCTAGTTAAATCCATTTGCGGCTCATTAACATTGCGTTTAAATAAATTATCAGTGTTTGCACACAAACCCTCGAATTACCACAATGATGGTATGGTCAGTGTAGCACTGTTGCATTTATTTCTCTCACATAGGTAGCATCACAGTTCTAGTTAAATCCATTTGCGGCTCATTAACATTGCGTTTAAATAAATTATCAGTGTTTGCACACAAACCCTCGAATTACCACAATGGTATGGTCAGTGTAGCACTGTTGCATTTATTTCTCTCACATAGGTAGCATCACAGTTCTAGTTAAATCCATTTGCGGCTCATTAACATTGCGTTTAAATAAATTATCAGTGTTTGCACACAAACCCTCGAATTACCACAATGGTATGGTCAGTGTAGCACTGTTGCATTTATTTCTCTCACATAGGTAGCATCACAGTTCTAGTTAAATCCATTTGCGGCTCATTAACATTGCGTTTAAATAAATTATCAGTGTTTGCACACAAACCCTCGAATTACCACAATGGTATGGTCAGTGTAGCACTGTTGCATTTATTTCTCTCACATAGGTAGCATCACAGTTCTAGTTAAATCCATTTGCGGCTCATTAACATTGCGTTTAAATAAATTATCAGTGTTTGCACACAAACCCTCGAATTACCACAATGGTATGGTCAGTGTAGCACTGTTGCATTTATTTCTCTCACATAGGTAGCATCACAGTTCTAGTTAAATCCATTTGCGGCTCATTAACATTGCGTTTAAATAAATTATCAGTGTTTGCACACAAACCCTCGAATTACCACAATGGTATGGTCAGTGTAGCACTGTTGCATTTATTTCTCTCACATAGGTAGCATCACAGTTCTAGTTAAATCCATTTGCGGCTCATTAACATTGCGTTTAAATAAATTACCAGTGTTTGCACACAAACCCTCGAATTACCACAATGATGGTATGGTCAGTGTAGCACTGTTGCATTTATTTCTCTCACATAGGTAGCATCACAGTTCTAGTTAAATCCATTTGCGGCTCATTAACATTGCGTTTAAATAAATTATCAGTGTTTGCACACAAACCCTCGAATTACCACAATGATGGTATGGTCAGTGTAGCACTGTTGCATTTATTTCTCTCACATAGGTAGCATCACAGTTCTAGTTAAATCCATTTGCGGCTCATTAACATTGCGTTTAAATAAATTATCAGTGTTTGCACACAAACCCTCGAATTACCACAATGATGGTATGGTCAGTGTAGCACTGTTGCATTTATTTCTCTCACATAGGTAGCATCACAGTTCTAGTTAAATCCATTTGCGGCTCATTAACATTGCGTTTAAATAAATTATCAGTGTTTGCACACAAACCCTCGAATTACCACAATGGTATGGTCAGTGTAGCACTGTTGCATTTATTTCTCTCACATAGGTAGCATCACAGTTCTAGTTAAATCCATTTGCGGCTCATTAACATTGCGTTTAAATAAATTATCAGTGTTTGCACACAAACCCTCGAATTACCACAATGATGGTATGGTCAGTGTAGCACTGTTGCATTTATTTCTCTCACATAGGTAGCATCACAGTTCTAGTTAAATCCATTTGCGGCTCATTAACATTGCGTTTAAATAAATTATCAGTGTTTGCACACAAACCCTCGAATTACCACAATGATGGTATGGTCAGTGTAGCACTGTTGCATTTATTTCTCTCACATAGGTAGCATCACAGTTCTAGTTAAATCCATTTGCGGCTCATTAACATTGCGTTTAAATAAATTATCAGTGTTTGCACACAAACCCTCGAATTACCACAATGATGGTATGGTCAGTGTAGCACTGTTGCATTTATTTCTCTCACATAGGTAGCATCACAGTTCTAGTTAAATCCATTTGCGGCTCATTAACATTGCGTTTAAATAAATTATCAGTGTTTGCACACAAACCCTCGAATTACCACAATGGTATGGTCAGTGTAGCACTGTTGCATTTATTTCTCTCACATAGGTAGAATCACAGTTCTAGTTAAATCCATTTGCGGCTCATTAACATTGCGTTTAAATAAATTATCAGTGTTTGCACACAAACCCTCGAATTACCACAATGGTATGGTCAGTGTAGCACTGTTGCATTTATTTCTCTCACATAGGTAGCATCACAGTTCTAGTTAAATCCATTTGCGGCTCATTAACATTGCGTTTAAATAAATTATCAGTGTTTGCACACAAACCCTCGAATTACCACAATGATGGTATGGTCAGTGTAGCACTGTTGCATTTATTTCTCTCACATAGGTAGCATCACAGTTCTAGTTAAATCCATTTGCGGCTCATTAACATTGCGTTTAAATAAATTATCAGTGTTTGCACACAAACCCTCGAATTACCACAATGATGGTATGGTCAGTGTAGCACTGTTGCATTTATTTCTCTCACATAGGTATCATCACAGTTCTAGTTAAATCCATTTGCGGCTCATTAACATTGCGTTTAAATAAATTATCAGTGTTTGCACACAAACCCTCGAATTACCGCAATGGTATGGTCAGTGTAGCACTGTTGCATTTATTTCTCTCACATAGGTAGCATCACAGTTCTAGTTAAATCCATTTGCGGCTCATTAACATTGCGTTTAAATAAATTATCAGTGTTTGCACACAAACCCTCGAATTACCGCAATGGTATGGTCAGTGTAGCACTGTTGCATTTATTTCTCTCACATAGGTAGCATCACAGTTCTAGTTAAATCCATTTGCGGCTCATTAACATTGCGTTTAAATAAATTATCAGTGTTTGCACACAAACCCTCGAATTACCACAATGATGGTATGGTCAATGTAGCACTGTTGCATTTATTTCATTCACATAGGTAGCATCACAGTTCTAGTTAAATCCATTTGCGGCTCATTAACATTGCGTTTAAATAAATTATCAGTGTTTGCACACAAACCCTCGAATTACCACAATGGTATGGTCAGTGTAGCACTGTTGCATTTATTTCTCTCACATAGGTAGCATCACAGTTCTAGTTAAATCCATTTGCGGCTCATTAACATTGCGTTTAAATAAATTATCAGTGTTTGCACACAAACCCTCGAATTACCACAATGATGGTATGGTCAATGTAGCACTGTTGCATTTATTTCTCTCACATAGGTAGCATCACAGTTCTAGTTAAATCCATTTGCGGCTCATTAACATTGCGTTTAAATAAATTATCAGTGTTTGCACACAAACCCTCGAATTACCACAATGGTATGGTCAGTGTAGCACTGTTGCATTTATTTCTCTCACATAGGTAGCATCACAGTTCTAGTTAAATCCATTTGCGGCTCATTAACATTGCGTTTAAATAAATTATCAGTGTTTGCACACAAACCCTCGAATTACCACAATGGTATGGTCAGTGTAGCACTGTTGCATTTATTTCTCTCACATAGGTAGCATCACAGTTCTAGTTAAATCCATTTGCGGCTCATTAACATTGCGTTTAAATAAATTATCAGTGTTTGCACACAAACCCTCGAATTACCACAATGGTATGGTCAGTGTAGCACTGTTGCATTTATTTCTCTCACATAGGTAGCATCACAGTTCTAGTTAAATCCATTTGCGGCTCATTAACATTGCGTTTAAATAAATTACCAGTGTTTGCACACAAACCCTCGAATTACCACAATGGTATGGTCAGTGTAGCACTGTTGCATTTATTTCTCTCACATAGGTAGCATCACAGTTCTAGTTAAATCCATTTGCGGCTCATTAACATTGCGTTTAAATAAATTATCAGTGTTTGCACACAAACCCTCGAATTACCACAATGATGGTATGGTCAGTGTAGCACTGTTGCATTTATTTCTCTCACATAGGTAGCATCACAGTTCTAGTTAAATCCATTTGCGGCTCATTAACATTGCGTTTAAATAAATTATCAGTGTTTGCACACAAACCCTCGAATTACCACAATGGTATGGTCAGTGTAGCACTGTTGCATTTATTTCTCTCACATAGGTAGCATCACAGTTCTAGTTAAATCCATTTGCGGCTCATTAACATTGCGTTTAAATAAATTATCAGTGTTTGCACACAAACCCTCGAATTACCACAATGGTATGGTCAGTGTAGCACTGTTGCATTTATTTCTCTCACATAGGTAGCATCACAGTTCTAGTTAAATCCATTTGCGGCTCATTAACATTGCGTTTAAATAAATTATCAGTGTTTGCACACAAACCCTCGAATTACCACAATGATGGTATGGTCAGTGTAGCACTGTTGCATTTATTTCTCTCACATAGGTAGCATCACAGTTCTAGTTAAATCCATTTGCGGCTCATTAACATTGCGTTTAAATAAATTATCAGTGTTTGCACACAAACCCTCGAATTACCACAATGGTATGGTCAGTGTAGCACTGTTGCATTTATTTCTCTCACATAGGTAGAATCACAGTTCTAGTTAAATCCATTTGCGGCTCATTAACATTGCGTTTAAATAAATTATCAGTGTTTGCACACAAACCCTCGAATTACCACAATGGTATGGTCAGTGTAGCACTGTTGCATTCATTTCTCTCACATAGGTAGCATCACAGTTCTAGTTAAATCCATTTGCGGCTCATTAACATTGCGTTTAAATAAATTATCAGTGTTTGCACACAAACCCTCGAATTACCACAATGATGGTATGGTCAGTGTAGCACTGTTGCATTTATTTCTCTCACATAGGTAGCATCACAGTTCTAGTTAAATCCATTTGCGGCTCATTAACATTGCGTTTAAATAAATTATCAGTGTTTGCACACAAACCCTCGAATTACCACAATGATGGTATGGTCAATGTAGCACTGTTGCATTTATTTCTCTCACATAGGTAGCATCACAGTTCTAGTTAAATCCATTTGCGGCTCATTAACGTTGCGTTTAAATAAATTATCAGTGTTTGCACACAAACCCTCGAATTACCACAATGGTATGGTCAGTGTAGCACTGTTGCATTTATTTCTCTCACATAGGTAGCATCACAGTTCTAGTTAAATCCATTTGCGGCTCATTAACATTGCGTTTAAATAAATTATCAGTGTTTGCACACAAACCCTCGAATTACCACAATGGTATGGTCAGTGTAGCACTGTTGCATTTATTTCTCTCACATAGGTATCATCACAGTTCTAGTTAAATCCATTTGCGGCTCATTAACATTGCGTTTAAATAAATTATCAGTGTTTGCACACAAACCCTCGAATTACCACAATGATGGTATGGTCAGTGTAGCACTGTTGCATTTATTTCTCTCACATAGGTAGCATCACAGTTCTAGTTAAATCCATTTGCGGCTCATTAACATTGCGTTTAAATAAATTATCAGTGTTTGCACACAAACCCTCGAATTACCACAATGGTATGGTCAGTGTAGCACTGTTGCATTTATTTCTCTCACATAGGTATCATCACAGTTCTAGTTAAATCCATTTGCGGCTCATTAACATTGCGTTTAAATAAATTATCAGTGTTTGCACACAAACCCTCGAATTACCACAATGGTATGGTCAGTGTAGCACTGTTGCATTTATTTCTCTCACATAGGTAGCATCACAGTTCTAGTTAAATCCATTTGCGGCTCATTAACATTGCGTTTAAATAAATTATCAGTGTTTGCACACAAACCCTCGAATTACCGCAATGGTATGGTCAATGTAGCACTGTTGCATTTATTTCTCTCACATAGGTAGCATCACAGTTCTAGTTAAATCCATTTGCGGCTCATTAACATTGCGTTTAAATAAATTATCAGTGTTTGCACACAAACCCTCGAATTACCACAATGGTATGGTCAGTGTAGCACTGTTGCATTTATTTCTCTCACATAGGTAGCATCACAGTTCTAGTTAAATCCATTTGCGGCTCATTAACATTGCGTTTAAATAAATTATCAGTGTTTGCACACAAACCCTCGAATTACCACAATGATGGTATGGTCAGTGTAGCACTGTTGCATTTATTTCTCTCACATAGGTAGCATCACAGTTCTAGTTAAATCCATTTGCGGCTCATTAACATTGCGTTTAAATAAATTATCAGTGTTTGCACACAAACCCTCGAATTACCACAATGGTATGGTCAGTGTAGCACTGTTGCATTTATTTCTCTCACATAGGTAGCATCACAGTTCTAGTTAAATCCATTTGCGGCTCATTAACATTGCGTTTAAATAAATTATCAGTGTTTGCACACAAACCCTCGAATTACCGCAATGGTATGGTCAATGTAGCACTGTTGCATTTATTTCTCTCACATAGGTAGCATCACAGTTCTAGTTAAATCCATTTGCGGCTCATTAACATTGCGTTTAAATAAATTATCAGTGTTTGCACACAAACCCTCGAATTACCACAATGGTATGGTCAGTGTAGCACTGTTGCATTTATTTCTCTCACATAGGTAGCATCACAGTTCTAGTTAAATCCATTTGAGGCTCATTAACATTGCGTTTAAATAAATTATCAGTGTTTGCACACAAACCCTCGAATTACCACAATGGTATGGTCAGTGTAGCACTGTTGCATTTATTTCTCTCACATAGGTAGCATCACAGTTCTAGTTAAATCCATTTGAGGCTCATTAACATTGCGTTTAAATAAATTATCAGTGTTTGCACACAAACCCTCGAATTACCACAATGGTATGGTCAGTGTAG